>CM031371.1:73165149-73345251 GCA_018208015.1 Medicago ruthenica
TTTTGCAGATTTTGGATAGGATTTGAGGCAAGCATTAAATGGGAAGTGACCTTGTGGGATTTTCTGCAGATTTGTGATGATTTTTGGAGGATTTTGGATAGAATGTGATGATGAAAAAAATTCCCAGGATTGGGGCGCCCCTGCAGTGTTTGACTGTTTGACTTGGACCAAAAATAAAAATAAAAATAATAATAATAATAATAATAGTAAAATAATAATAATGATAATAATAAAAAAGAAACAAATAAATGGTAATAATGGTAATAATAAAATTAATGATAATAAAAACTGAAATTAAAAGTAAAGATAAAACGTAATAAAAATAAATAAATAAACGAGACAAAAATTGACATGAGGTATTTTAAAATACCTCCCTGCCGAAATTTCGTCTGAAACGACGAAAATTCTCGGCTTTAAAAAATGAGTAAAACGAGACGAAAATGGGTCAAAAAATGGGGTATGACAGATGCCCCTATTTAAGTTTCTTCGCTACGGAGATTTAAAAGTGAAATTTTGATTCGACGGGTCGAAGAAACTTAAATACAGAGTACACCATTTTTTGACCAATTTTGACAGTAAAATGCTATGGATGCGATGCCATGTATGCAATGTTATGAATGCTTGCGATGCAAGTATGAATGCAAGACGGCAAAAATGACCTGATTGGGGGTAAAAAGAGACAAAAGGATACCCGGGTTCGTTAAAGAAACGAGATCCGACTCTACTGGGGATAATGTTCCACTGGGGAAAAAAGTTAGTTGCTCGGGTTATTGCCAAACTGTTCACTGGGGAGAGTGGGCAATTAACCACGGGAACCAAAAAGGGTAAAATGTCAGCTGTTCGGGTTAAATTCCGAACTGCCACCGACGACAAGGAATGAATGTAAAGGTCAGCTGTTCGGGTTGTTGCCGAACTGTTCACTGATGACAGGAAGTAAAAAGCAACGTCAACTGTCCGGGTTGTTTACCGAACTGTTCATTGACGACAGGAAATAAATGTCAACTGTCCGGGTTGTTTACCGAACTGTTCATTGACAGCAGGAAATAAAAGAAAGGTCAACTGTTCGGGTTGTTTACCGAACTATTCATTGACAGCAGGAAATAAAAGAAAGGTCAACTGTTCGGGTTGTTTACCGAACTGTTCATTGACAACAGGAAATAAAAAGACATGTCAACTGTCCGGGTTGTTTACCGAACTGTTCATTGACGAGAGAAAATAAAAAGAAAGGTCAACTGTCCGGGTTGTTGCCGAACTGTTCATGGACGACAGTGAATAAAAAGGAATGTCAACTGTCCGGGTTGGTTACCGAACTGTTCATTGACGACAGGAATAAAAAATGTCAACTGTCCGGGTTGTTTACCGAACTGTTCATTGACAACAGGAATAAAAGAAATGTCAACTGTCCGGGTTGTTTACCGAACTGTTCATTGACAACAGGAAATAAAAAGACATGTCAACTGTCCGGGTTGTTTACCGAACTGTTCATTGACGACAGGAAATAACAGAAATGTCAACTGTTCGGGTTGTCTACCGAACTGTTCATTGACGACAGGAAATAAAGAGAAATGTCAACTGTCCGGGTTGTTTACCGAACTGTTCATTGACGACAGGAAATAAAAGAAATGTCAACTGTTCGGGTTGGTTACCGAACTGTTCATTGACGACAGGAAAGAAATGTCAACTGTCCGGGTTGTTTACCGAACTGTTCATTGACGACAGGAAATAAAAGAAATGTCAACTGTTCGGGTTGTTTACCGAACTGTTCATTGACGACAAAAAGAAATGTCAACTGTTCGGGTTGGTTACCGAACTGTTCATTGACGACAAAAAGAAATGTCAACTGTCCGGGTTGTTTACCGAACTGTTCATTGACGACAAAAAAGAAATGTCAACTGTCCGGGTTGTTTACCGAACTGTTCATTGACGACAAAAAAGAAATGTCAACTGTCCGGGTTGTTTACCGAACTGTTCATTGACGACAAAAAAGAAATGTCAACTGTCCGGGTTGTTTACCGAACTGTTCATTGACGACAAAAAAGAAATGTCAACTGTCCGGGTTGTTTACCGAACTGTTCATTGACGACAAAAAAGAAATGTCAACTGTCCGGGTTGTTTACCGAACTGTTCATTGACGACAAAAAAGAAATGTCAACTGTCCGGGTTGTTTACCGAACCGTTCATTGACAACATGAAATAAAAAGACATGTCAACTGTCCGGGTTGTTTACCGAACTGTTCATTGACAACAGGAAATAACAGAAATGTCAACTGTTCGGGTTGTTTGCCGAACCGTTCATTGACAACAGGAAATAAAAAGCAACGTCAATTGTCCGGGTTGTTTACCGAACTGTTCATTGACAACAGGAATAAAAGAAATGTCAACTGTCCGGGTTGTTTACCGAACTGTTCATTGACAACAGGAAATAAAAAGACATGTCAACTGTCCGGGTTGTTTACCGAACTGTTCATTGACGACAGGAAATAACAGAAATGTCAACTGTTCGGGTTGTCTACCGAACTGTTCATTGACGACAGGAAATAAAGAGAAATGTCAACTGTCCGGGTTGGTTACCGAACTGTTCATTGACGACAGGAAATAAAAGAAATGTCAACTGTTCGGGTTGGTTACCGAACTGTTCATTGACGACAGGAAAGAAATGTCAACTGTCCGGGTTGTTTACCGAACTGTTCATTGACGACAGGAAATAAAAGAAATGTCAACTGTTCGGGTTGTTTACCGAACTGTTCATTGACGACAAAAAGAAATGTCAACTATTCGGGTTGGTTACCGAACTGTTCATTGACGACAAAAAGAAATGTCAACTGTCCGGGTTGTTTACCGAACTGTTCATTGACGACAAAAAAGAAATGTCAACTGTCCGGGTTGTTTACCGAACTGTTCATTGACGACAAAAAAGAAATGTCAACTGTCCGGGTTGTTTACCGAACTGTTCATTGACGACAAAAAAGAAATGTCAACTGTCCGGGTTGTTTACCGAACTGTTCATTGACGACAAAAAAGAAATGTCAACTGTCCGGGTTGTTTACCGAACTGTTCATTGACGACAAAAAAGAAATGTCAACTGTCCGGGTTGTTTACCGAACTGTTCATTGACGACAAAAAAGAAATGTCAACTGTCCGGGTTGTTTACCGAACTGTTCATTGACGACAAAAAAGAAATGTCAACTGTCCGGGTTGTTTACCGAACTGTTCATTGACGACAAAAAAGAAATGTCAACTGTCCGGGTTGTTTACCGAACCGTTCATTGACAACATGAAATAAAAAGACATGTCAACTGTCCGGGTTGTTTACCGAACTGTTCATTGACAACAGGAAATAACAGAGATGTCAACTGTTCGGGTTGTTTGCCGAACCGTTCATTGACAACAGGAAATAAAAAGCAACGTCAATTGTCCGGGTTGTTTACCGAACTGTTCATTGACAACAGGAATAAAAGAAATGTCAACTGTCCGGGTTGTTTACCGAACTGTTCATTGACAACAGGAAATAAAAAGACATGTCAACTGTCCGGGTTGTTTACCGAACTGTTCATTGACGAGAGAAAATAAAAAGAAAGGTCAACTGTCCGGGTTGTTGCCGAACTGTTCATGGACGACAGTGAATAAAAAGGAATGTCAACTGTCCGGGTTGGTTACCGAACTGTTCATTGACGACAGGAATAAAAAATGTCAACTGTCCGGGTTGTTTACCGAACTGTTCATTGACAACAGGAATAAAAGAAATGTCAACTGTCCGGGTTGTTTACCGAACTGTTCATTGACAACAGGAAATAAAAAGACATGTCAACTGTCCGGGTTGTTTACCGAACTGTTCATTGACGACAGGAAATAACAGAAATGTCAACTGTTCGGGTTGTCTACCGAACTGTTCATTGACGACAGGAAATAAAGAGAAATGTCAACTGTCCGGGTTGTTTACCGAACTGTTCATTGACGACAGGAAATAAAAGAAATGTCAACTGTTCGGGTTGGTTACCGAACTGTTCATTGACGACAGGAAAGAAATGTCAACTGTCCGGGTTGTTTACCGAACTGTTCATTGACGACAGGAAATAAAAGAAATGTCAACTGTTCGGGTTGTTTACCGAACTGTTCATTGACGACAAAAAGAAATGTCAACTGTTCGGGTTGGTTACCGAACTGTTCATTGACGACAAAAAGAAATGTCAACTGTCCGGGTTGTTTACCGAACTGTTCATTGACGACAAAAAAGAAATGTCAACTGTCCGGGTTGTTTACCGAACTGTTCATTGACGACAAAAAAGAAATGTCAACTGTCCGGGTTGTTTACCGAACTGTTCATTGACGACAAAAAAGAAATGTCAACTGTCCGGGTTGTTTACCGAACTGTTCATTGACGACAAAAAAGAAATGTCAACTGTCCGGGTTGTTTACCGAACTGTTCATTGACGACAAAAAAGAAATGTCAACTGTCCGGGTTGTTTACCGAACTGTTCATTGACGACAAAAAAGAAATGTCAACTGTCCGGGTTGTTTACCGAACCGTTCATTGACAACATGAAATAAAAAGACATGTCAACTGTCCGGGTTGTTTACCGAACTGTTCATTGACAACAGGAAATAACAGAAATGTCAACTGTTCGGGTTGTTTGCCGAACCGTTCATTGACAACAGGAAATAAAAAGCAACGTCAATTGTCCGGGTTGTTTACCGAACTGTTCATTGACAACAGGAATAAAAGAAATGTCAACTGTCCGGGTTGTTTACCGAACTGTTCATTGACAACAGGAAATAAAAAGACATGTCAACTGTCCGGGTTGTTTACCGAACTGTTCATTGACGACAGGAAATAACAGAAATGTCAACTGTTCGGGTTGTCTACCGAACTGTTCATTGACGACAGGAAATAAAGAGAAATGTCAACTGTCCGGGTTGGTTACCGAACTGTTCATTGACGACAGGAAATAAAAGAAATGTCAACTGTTCGGGTTGGTTACCGAACTGTTCATTGACGACAGGAAAGAAATGTCAACTGTCCGGGTTGTTTACCGAACTGTTCATTGACGACAGGAAATAAAAGAAATGTCAACTGTTCGGGTTGTTTACCGAACTGTTCATTGACGACAAAAAGAAATGTCAACTGTTCGGGTTGGTTACCGAACTGTTCATTGACGACAAAAAGAAATGTCAACTGTCCGGGTTGTTTACCGAACTGTTCATTGACGACAAAAAAGAAATGTCAACTGTCCGGGTTGTTTACCGAACTGTTCATTGACGACAAAAAAGAAATGTCAACTGTCCGGGTTGTTTACCGAACTGTTCATTGACGACAAAAAAGAAATGTCAACTGTCCGGGTTGTTTACCGAACTGTTCATTGACGACAAAAAAGAAATGTCAACTGTCCGGGTTGTTTACCGAACTGTTCATTGACGACAAAAAAGAAATGTCAACTGTCCGGGTTGTTTACCGAACTGTTCATTGACGACAAAAAAGAAATGTCAACTGTCCGGGTTGTTTACCGAACCGTTCATTGACAACATGAAATAAAAAGACATGTCAACTGTCCGGGTTGTTTACCGAACTGTTCATTGACAACAGGAAATAACAGAAATGTCAACTGTTCGGGTTGTTTGCCGAACCGTTCATTGACAACAGGAAATAAAAAGCAACGTCAATTGTCCGGGTTGTTTACCGAACTGTTCATTGACAACAGGAATAAAAGAAATGTCAACTGTCCGGGTTGTTTACCGAACTGTTCATTGACAACAGGAAATAAAAAGACATGTCAACTGTCCGGGTTGTTTACCGAACTGTTCATTGACGACAGGAAATAACAGAAATGTCAACTGTTCGGGTTGTCTACCGAACTGTTCATTGACGACAGGAAATAAAGAGAAATGTCAACTGTCCGGGTTGTTTACCGAACTGTTCATTGACGACAGGAAATAAAAGAAATGTCAACTGTTCGGGTTGGTTACCGAACTGTTCATTGACGACAGGAAAGAAATGTCAACTGTCCGGGTTGTTTACCGAACTGTTCATTGACGACAGGAAATAAAAGAAATGTCAACTGTTCGGGTTGTTTACCGAACTGTTCATTGACGACAAAAAGAAATGTCAACTGTTCGGGTTGGTTACCGAACTGTTCATTGACGACAAAAAGAAATGTCAACTGTCCGGGTTGTTTACCGAACTGTTCATTGACGACAAAAAAGAAATGTCAACTGTCCGGGTTGTTTACCGAACTGTTCATTGACGACAAAAAAGAAATGTCAACTGTCCGGGTTGTTTACCGAACTGTTCATTGACGACAAAAAAGAAATGTCAACTGTCCGGGTTGTTTACCGAACTGTTCATTGACGACAAAAAAGAAATGTCAACTGTCCGGGTTGTTTACCGAACTGTTCATTGACGACAAAAAAGAAATGTCAACTGTCCGGGTTGTTTACCGAACTGTTCATTGACGACAAAAAAGAAATGTCAACTGTCCGGGTTGTTTACCGAACTGTTCATTGACGACAAAAAAGAAATGTCAACTGTCCGGGTTGTTTACCGAACCGTTCATTGACAACATGAAATAAAAAGACATGTCAACTGTCCGGGTTGTTTACCGAACTGTTCATTGACAACAGGAAATAACAGAAATGTCAACTGTTCGGGTTGTTTGCCGAACCGTTCATTGACAACAGGAAATAAAAAGCAACGTCAATTGTCCGGGTTGTTTACCGAACTGTTCATTGACAACAGAAAAATAAAAATACATGTCAATTGTCCGGGTTGGTTACCGAACTGTTCATTGACGACAGTGAGGATGCGGCTGACAAGCCGTTCCTTACAGAACTGCCCCTTCAATTGGGGAGAAGGGATGCACAAGCTGTTCGTTAAAGAACTTGCCACTTGGCACAACACTGGGGAATATGCACAAGCTGTTCGTTGGAACTGCCACTTGGCACAACACTGGGGAATATGCACAAGCTGTTCGTTGGAACTGCCACTTGGCATAAAAGGTGACATTTCTGGACCAGACACACCGGAGATGACACTTGGGGAATATTTACTGGTGACTATGATGGGATGCCGAGCAAAGTCGGGCTTTGGTTATGATTTACTGGGGAATGCTAAAGGCAATTGGGCTTTATTTTGTAACATCACTGGAGGATGACATTTGAGGAAAAGAAAATTGCAGATTGTTTATGGTTGATTGGTAAGAAACGTGGTGGTTAAAGCAACCATGTACAGATGAATTTGCGGTATATTGCATGTATGAATGCGTATATGCATGAATGCGTGATTATATGATTTGTATGATTGTACAAATGTACAAATGCATG
Source organism: Medicago ruthenica (assembly GCA_018208015.1). Taxonomy (NCBI): domain Eukaryota; kingdom Viridiplantae; phylum Streptophyta; class Magnoliopsida; order Fabales; family Fabaceae; genus Medicago; species Medicago ruthenica. Next base: position 73,172,464 of record CM031371.1, read on the forward strand.
AATGCATGAATGTATAAATGTACTAATGCAGGACTCTCACTGGGGATGTTGTGTGAAAGATTGGCTTGCACTGGGGATACCCTAAATGTTTGTTAAGGAATTGCCCCTTGGTATAAGAATATAATGAAAGATTGCACAAGCTGTTCGTTAAAGAACTGCCGCTTGGCTTACAAGAAGGTGACATCAACAAATCAAACACGTTGGGGATGACACTCGACTGTTTTGATTTATTGCATGACCGACAACTTGGTGAAACAAGATTTAGACCGGTAAAATGAAAAGTGGACCGACGTCGCATTGCAAACACTCGGTAATCTTTGATGGGGATGATGTCACAGGGAATACATCCAAAATGTTGACGGGGTAAAGCCGTAACCATTGATGAGGAACACATACCTCATGGGGAAATTGTTACCTCACTGGGGAATCGTGCTAATCCGCTGGGGAAAAGAACTAGTGATTCCGCCGGGAATGCTTATGTTTTGTTTGGATGCCGAGCGAGGTCGGGCTTTGATGATTGGTCGCCGAGCGAGGTCGGGCTTTTTGTAATGGATGCCGAGCGAGGTCGGGCTTTGGTTTGAATTGGATACCGAGCAAGGTCGGGCTTTGATTGGGGTGGTGCCAATGATGATTGGGCTTTTGATTGGGGTGCCGAGCGAGGTCGGGCTTTGGTTGGGGTGCCGAGCGAGGTCGGGCTTTGATTGTATTTGGATGCCGAGCGAGGTCGGGCTTTGATTGTATTTGGATGCCGAGCGAGGTCGGGCTTTGATTGGGGTGCCGAGCGAGGTCGGGCTTTGATTGGGTGGTGCCAATGATGATTGGGCTTTTGGGGTTGAGACTCCACTGGGGGATGCCAATAAAATTGGGCTTTGTTTGCGACCTCGCTGGGGATATAAGGATCATTTTGGAAGCATGATCGATATCCAGCCTTAGATGCCAATGGTGGTTGGGCTTTTGTGAGTAGGTGCCAATGACAATTGGGCTTTTGATTGTTTTGGACAAAGGTTGACTTCCTGGGGAGTTTGTTAATCCACCGGGGATTGTGCTAATCCGCCGGGGAGAAGAACTGATGATTCCGCCGGGAATGCTACCTTCTTCGTTGTCTTTTTTTTTCTGAATCGTCCTTTCGGGCTTTCGATTCACTGGGGATATTCCCTTTTGATTTACTGAGGATTTCGCTGGGGAATCCCTTGAAAGAAGTCCAATGTGGGATAAACATATGTCATGTTTAACACTGGGGATAATGAGTGGATGCCGAGCAAGGCCGGGCTTTGATTGTAATTGGTTGCCGAGCGAGGTCGGGCTTTGGATGATTGAATGCCGAGCGAGGTCGGGCTTTGGATGATTTGATGTCGAGCGAGGTCGGGCTTTTGATGATTGGATGCCGAGCGAGGTCGGGCTTTGATTGTAATGGGATGCCGAGCGAGGTCGGGCTTTTTGTGATGTGGGTGCCGAGCGAGGTCGGGCTTTGATGATTGTAATGTGGGTGCCGAGCGAGGTCGGGCTTTTTTGTAATGTGGGTGCCGAGCGAGGTCGGGCTTTTTGTGATGTGGGTGCCGAGCGAGGTCGGGCTTTTTGATTAGTTGCCGAGCGAGGTCGGGCTTTTATTGTGATGTGGGTGCCGAGCGAGGTCAGGCTTTTGTGATGTGGGTGCCGAGCGAGGTCGGGCTTTTTGATTAGTTGCCGAGCGAGGTCGATCTTTTATTGTAATGTGGGTGTCGAGCGAGGTCGGGCTTTTTGCAATGTGGGTGCCGAGCGATGTCGGGCTTTTTGATTAGTTGCCGAGCGAGGTCGGGCTTTGATCATGATTGGATGCCGAGCGAGGTCGGGCTTTTATGATTGGTTGCCGAGCAAGGTCGGGCTTTTTGTAATGGATGCCGAGCAAGGTCGGGCTTTGATGATTGGTTGCCGAGCGAGGTCGTGCTTTTATGTTGGATGCCGAGCAAGGTCGGGCTTTTATGTTGGATGCCGAGCAAGGTCGGGCTTTTATGTTGGATGCCGAGCAAGGTCGGGCTTTGATTATGTTTTGTGAGTGGGAATGCCAATGAAAATTGGGCTTCACTTGTGATTGTGTTTGTAAGGGCCAATGGAAATTGGGCTTTTTGTAGGAGATTGAGGAATGTCAATGACGACTGGGCCTTTTGTGAATTGTGAGGGAGTGCCAAGCATGGTTGGGCTTTTTGGATGATTGTGTACCGAGCACGGTCGGGATTTGTGAATGATTGGGCGCCAAGCATGGTTGGGCTTTGGTTTGATATTGTGGGTGCCAATGAAAATTGGGCTTTTGTTGGTGATGAGGATAGGTCGGAAATTCCCGAATGCATGATTCCTATGAGATTTGCACATGCAATTTTGATGTTCCCATTAATCCCAGATTGCACTAAAAATTTGAAACAATACCAAACACAAAATTTATCGTACAACTCAAGTTAATAATATGTTTATCAATGAACCAACCTATCACTCATTTAAGTTAAACAAATTGAATATTAATTGTGGGGGTATTGAACACTCGTCCGGCAAGTTTGCTAACATTCCGATCGAGTTATGTCTCCATCTAATCATTGTTTCTAAAAGCACGAAAGCATTGATCACAAGGTCTTCGAGGGTTGTAATTTGGCTTGGTTACAAAAGAAATGTCATATGTGGGGAAATTGAATTCAAATGGCCAAGCAAGAGGAACATTCTTTCTAAATTACACCCTTCCTCCTTTATTCAATCACAACTCTTGGTGATTTACAAATGTTTTTCTTTGATCCTCGACAACTTTTTGATTTAGAGATTTTCTCTTTTTCTCTTTTTTCTTTTTCTTTTCTTTCTTTTTTTTTTGTTCTTGTTGTCAAGATCAATTTAAAAAATTCACCATTTTTTGACATTCACAACCTCCTTTTTTCCAACTTAATCAAAGATGATACCCTAATTGAATGTTCCTTCCTCTTTCGGCAAAGGGCAATAATCATGAAGGTTAAGGGTTCAAAAATGAAAGTGAAAATATCAGAATTCAATAATGATTTAACTATGAACTGAATGTTTTTACAAACTCCGGCAATTTCATTAAGCAATTGAGCTTATGAAAGTTGGCAGTTCATAGTTAACAATTCTGATTCGTTAGGCTCAAAAGGGGTTAACAAATGCTCACTTCTCACAGGGTGGGCTATTTGTGGTCAAGTGTTTTCACTCATTTTCAAAAAATGCCTTGATCCTATCAATGCTTTCGTACAATCTAAAACAACGCTCAGATTTAACATAACAAAATCGAGTTTAAACAAAAAATGCCGGTCTCCTGCATATATATAATGATTTTGAGGATTCCTCACATTTTGGCTGGTTCTAAATGGTTCACCGAATAAACATATTAAAAACGCAAGTTGCATGATATAACTTTTGTACTAAGTACGTATTCTCCTTTCAAGTTTAATCATGGAAAAAAACAGGAAACATGTATCTTAGCTTTGCGCAAATTAATCAAATTATATCACTACCATGCATTTATGGTTGAATCATTGGATCAATCCATATGATGTGATTGGTTGCCGATCAAGGTCGGGCTTTGATTGTGGATTGTGCCAATGATGATTGGACTTTTGTTAATTGGGGAAAAGGCCGCAGTAGCCTGGGGGAAGGTAACCTCGGGTTGAGGTACCGAAATCTCTTGAAGAGTAGTGGGAATGGGGATGAATTCCTCACCAAAGCCGAATGGCATGCTCCATGTACAAACGGGGGGATAGTTGCCCCTTGTTATATGTGCGGGTTGCTTTGGGACGTCGAGCCACTTTCCTTAATGGGATGACACGTAGTGTTGCGAATGAAATGCGAACACCGACGACTCAATTCGGATTGTAACAAATCCTTAGGGTAAAAAGGGAAAGGAGTTTTGGACTCGAAGATGGACGTATGCATGATAATGAATGATGTATGTAAATGCATGAATTTTTTTTTTTGTTTTGCTTTACAAGGAAATTAAAAAGTGCAATTAATTTCCTATAAAGCAAAGTGATATGCGAAAATTATTTTCATGCATGTAAATGTATGGTATGCATATGTATGTTCAAAATTTCCCCCATCCTCACGTGTAGGCTCTAAAGATGAGATTTTCTAAAAAGGTCCCTAGAGATCACGGACCTCACAGGGAACTATTGTCGTCAATTGCAAATACTCGCAAGACCTCAATATATTCCAAGTGAAATCTACTCTAGGCGGGGTTTTCGCATCTTCCCTACGAGACATACGTCAAGAGGATTTTCGCTACGCAACCACCATCCTATCTTAAATTTTTCTCAAAGCTCGGGAATAGAGCCTCACACGTCCGGCATTAACCCGAACAATGTGGAGTAACACCGCTCAAGTAACCCCACAATATATATAATATGAATATAAAGCAATATGAAACATATACATATAAAGCGAGAAAAGATAAACAAATAATGATAATAAGACATAAGCGTGCAAGCAAAACAAAAGCATTTTAGCCTAAATGTTAACTAGGATAGGCTTGACTCGCCATACACAAAAACAAAGTGTTTAAGTGTATTTCCCCAGTGAAGTCGCCATTTTTGTCGCGTCGAATTTCGGATGTCAAGCTATTGGGAAGCGTTGAATCACTAAATTTAAATCACGACTGAACTTTTAATTTTTCGGGGAAAAAGGAAAAAAGTTCGAAATTACCTTGAGAAAAGATTTTGGGTTCGAAAGTCGATTATGCGAGGGGAAGGTATTAGCACCCCTCACATCCGTTGTACTCAACGGGAACCTCTTAGTTAACTTAGGCTTAAAATGTCTTTTGACGTTTTGCTTGCACGCTTAATCATATATATAAAGGAAAAAAGAAAATATAATCTGAGGTGAAGAAAGAGATAAAAACAAACGAAAGAGAAAAAGAAAAGAAAAGATTTTTTATTAACGGGCTTGACAAGATGTCGATCTTGCTCCTACGTATCTCCCAGTAGTCGGAGAATTCAAAGCGTACGTAGTTCTTTGGGTAGAAAACATTTGTGCGTTGGTTCGTTTTAGTTAAAAAAGATTTGATCGCGTCCGAGCGAAAAAAGTTTGAAAAAGAGAAAGTAATGAAAGTAAATGTCAACTGTTCGGGTTGTTGCCGAACTTGCCATTGACGACAGGAAAATAAAATGTCAACTGTTCGGGTTGTTGCCGAACTTGCCATTGACGACAATGCATAAAAATAAATGTTTTGATAAAAAAGATTTGCACTCGGACTTGAACAAAGGTTTTAAAACATACGAAGGCGTACATAGCTTTAAGTGGTGAAAGACGGACGCTAAGGCGATAAACTCGCGCAAGGCGTAAATGTTTTTGAAAATAAAAAGACAGACGCACGGAGGCGTAAAAAGTTTGAAAATAACGCGCGAAGGCGCGAAAGGTTCGGATTGACCACGAGGGCCAAGAAAACTTCAAAATGGTCACAGGGGACCAAAGAAAGGTTAAGCGTGCTAGACGCGTTAAAAATAGAATGACGATTGTCCGAGGAACGAGACATACGTCAAGCATTCGTACAATCGGGGAAATGGAGAGACATACGTCAAACCACCCTTTTTCATTCAAGTTTATTGTTGGAACTCAAAAATGTTTTTTGGTGAAGTTTGGAAAAAAGAATGACGATCGTCTAAGCAACGAGACATACGTCAAGTGCTTATTCGACCGAGGAAAGGAGAGACATACGTCAAACCACCCTTTTTCATTCAAGTTTATTGTTGGAACTCAAAAAATGTCTCAAAGGGACAAAACCCTTGGTTAAAGTGTTGTTCAAGTTATTGGAAAAAGAAAGAAAATGTTTTTGTTGATTTTATGATTGATTGATTTGGAAGGACAAAGTCCCTTGCCTACATACCCGAATGGGATCAAAACCATGTAGTTCGGGGTAAAAAAGCCGAGTGATTAGTTATGTTGATTTTAAAGTTTGAAAATGTTTGTGAAAGATAAAATGAGCCAAAGTGGCGAGTGAGTGAAGTTTGATTGATTTTAATTGTAAAAATAAAGTCTAATATGATTAAGATTGATTGAAGTTTGATTAAAAGAAATTTGCTTGGTTTGAAATCCAAGGCTTTGTTAATGAAGAATATTTTTGATGAAGTTTTTGAATATTTGAAGTGTTTTTGATTTTTATGATTTTTACTTGGAATTAAAAAGAAATTAAGTGCGATAAAATAAACTAAACGCGAGGGAATAAATAACGGTTTTGGATCAAAATGAAAATCCCCCCTTTTTTTGGATTATGAATTAAACTATGAAAAAATGAAAAATAATGCAATGCATACTTATATACTTTGTTCTTAAATGTATATTCTAATGACATAAAAAATGCAAAATAAAATGAACAAATAAAAATACAATAAAATGCATGAGATGATGTGATAAGTAAATAAATGAGATGTTAAAAATAAAAGAACAAATAAAAGGAAATAATAATAAAAAGGAAAATAAAATTGCAAAGAAAAATAAAAGAAATAAAATAGGGAGGTGTAAAAAATAAAACTGGGGGGTGCTGGAAGTGAAAAACAGATCAGATTAAAAGAAATAGGCCCAAAATGCATTGGGCCAGCGTAATTTGATCTGGGCCGTCTGATTAATCAGAGGGCCTGATCTGATCACAAGGGGAAAAAGCCAGAGCCATCTGATCTAAAATCAGAGGGCCAGAGGGGCGAGGGTGTACGCTAACGCGTACACCCACGCACACTGAATCAGGGAGGGGTATTTAAACCCAATCCCTTCATATTTTCCTCATTCTCACATTTCCTTTCTCTCACTTCCCTCCCTCTCTTAACCGAACTCTCTCACTTCTCTCTCCCCTCTCTCTTTTGCTCGGCCACCGATGAGCTTCCGACGTGGTGGCCGCCGGCCTAGGCGGCGGCGCCACCGCGCCGGAGAGTAAAAACTTCCCTTTTTTCAAAACAAACCCCTTTTTCCTATATCCTTTCCTCTCCTCTTCCCAAATCCGGCCTTATTTTTCTCAAAAAATCTCTAGAAAAGAGTAGATCTAACTTTAAAAAAATGAAGAAAAACTACCTTTTCTTCCTCTTTGTGATTCGGTTTTGTGTTAGGCTTTGTGTGTGTTACGTGTGTGTGTGTTGTTGTGCGTGTTTATGGGCTGTGTGTGGTGCGTGTTAGGCTGCTGTTCTTGCGTGTGTGTTGTGTGGTGCTAGGTCGTGTGTTGTTTTGGGTGTGTTAGGGGGCTGTACGCGTTTTGGTGCTTGTTATGTTGCTGGGTTGTGTTTGTTGCTTTGTTGTGTTGCTGGTGGGTTAGGTCGCGTGGATGTGAGTTGCTTGTGTTTTGCTGGGTTGGTTGTGAGGGTGTGTTGGGTCGTGTGGTTTTGGTTTAGCTTGTGTTGCTAGCTGTTTGTGTTGTTTTGTGTGGGTTGTGTTGCTAGCTGTTTGTGTTGGCCGAAAATTTACCTTGGGGGAAAGAGTTGGAAGCTTTGTGTTGTGTTTGTTTGCTGTAAAAAATCTTCAATTTTTGATTCAAAATTTTCTTCCCCCTTTTTTCTGTTGTTTGATCCCTGTTTTATAGAATTTTTGTTGAGCTGCTTGAGCTGCTTGTTGACTCATGAGATAAATCTTGAAAAGCTGGATTTTGCAGATTTTGGATAGGATTTGAGGCAAGCATTAAATGGGAAGTGACCTTGTGGGATTTTCTGCAGATTTGTGATGATTTTTGGAGGATTTTGGATAGAATGTGATGATGAAAAAAATTCCCAGGATTGGGGCACCCCTGGAGTGTTTGACTGTTTGACTTGGACCAAAAATAAAAATAAAAATAATAATAATAATAATAATAATAATAATAGTAAAATAATAATAATGATAATAATAAAAAAGAAACAAATAAATGGTAATAATGGTAATAATAAAATTAATGATAATAAAAACTGAAATTAAAAGTAAAGATAAAACGTAATAAAAATAAATAAATAAACGAGACAAAAATTGACATGAGGTATTTTAAAATACCTCCCTGCCGAAATTTCGTCTGAAACGACGAAAATTCTCGGCTTTAAAAAATGAGTAAAACGAGACGAAAATGGGTCAAAAAATGGGGTATGACAGTTGCATACCAACTTCTTTTCTTAATTCCCAAATCTAGCATTTATGGTTCGGGAGGTGCGGCTGATCTGATGGGGTTAAACTTACTTGCGAGTCATGCTCAAAGACCACCCTTGAGTGGTTAGTTTCATTCGTCCAAATACTTCGCTTAATCCATAATTTTCTCTTAACTGTCTGGACATTAAAATCTCGTTCAATTCGAGTGCGCGAGTCCTTCGATTCCTCACGCTCTGTTCTTGCTGGTAATCCAGAGGTTTCAAAAACCGTCTGATAATCCTTCACTTCGAGTCTCTAGGTTTGGTACTGCAATTCCTTAACTCTGTACTCAAAATTGATACTTAATCCATACTCCACTTTAACTTCTCTAACTGCGGGTTCCAAGTCATTCCTTAGAGTATCCCATAATTCCTTAATCCTTATGTCTTCCGCAGACGAGGCATCGTCCAATCCTACTTGGTTGAGATGCTTCACCTTACTTATTAAATATCTCTTATGTTTCTGAAACCTTGCCCCTGACAGGCTTCGTTACTTACGGTTTGATGGCCACCATTGGCATGAATACTTCTTCGCCTATTCCGTCTCAAAATTCTATCACCTTAATCTTCGCTCTTCTTAAACTTCATTCCTCCTTGGTCACATTCAGCTCTCGGACATTTATCCTAATTGTCATATACTAGATTGAGTTGATCAGGCTCAACTAGATGTGACCTTTAGAACAACATCCGGAACCCAATGGTCCCACTACTTTTATTGAATTTTTAATGACCCAAGGCACGGTCTGAATCGACCTGCTCTGATACCAATTGTAACACCCACACTAAATTATCTAGAATATTTAGTATGTGTATTAATCTGATACTGGGTACATTAATAATTTGCAATAACAATAATACATACATCAGAATGAGTACAAATAGCTTGTTAATACAAATATCCAAATATCATTTACAATTACACACTCATATACATAGGTAATCTGTCAACCTTCTGAGCTTGTCCTTGACGAGCATCTGCACTCCATCCAGCGTCTCCCTGAAGATCTTCATGAACATCTCTTGCTAACCTGTAAACCTGCACCAGAAGGATTGGGATGAGACATAATGTCTCAGTGAGCTCCAGCCCAACCTACTGTTGGCAACCACGGGGGAAACCTAGGGTCGCCGTGCCTACTCTCGGCAATCTTGGGGATACCAATGATCGCCAAGTCTTTCTCTACATATTTCGCGATCAAGGGGGAAGCTTAGGATCGCTACTCGTCTTTATCATATTCTAACTTTAAACTTTAACTTATACTTAGTGATCTGGGGACATCCTATGTTCACTTTCTTTCTCTGCTGACTACTTGTCGTATTCTCATCATAATTCATAATCATCAATATATATGTATATATTTATATCATTCTTAATCATTAAGTTAGTAAGTCAGTGTTGAACAAACAATATTATCTGAGTTCATTTTACGGAGTGCATCCGGGTGGAGTAACCCCGAAGTACATCTCCCATCATACCGGTGAAAATTCCTATCATATCAGGCTAACACCGGACTCCTCTTATCGTTGTGTGGACAACTCTCTCGATGAAGTCCCATCCGGCGAATCCCGGAGTCTGCTGAACACAACTTAACTTTACATGTAGACAACCCTCTCGGAGAAGTCCCATCCGGCGAATCCCGGAGCCTGCTGGACATGCTTAATCTTTAAACATACGTGTGGACAATCCTCTCGGAGAAGTCCCATCCGGCGAATCCCGGAGCCTGCTGGACACGTTCAACATAATCTTATAACTTACGTGTGGATAGCCCTTTCGGAGAAATCCCATCCGGCATAATCCGGAGTCTGATGAACACGTTTAATCTTTATCATTAAATTCTTAACTTAAGTTCGTATGTATATCTTATTCGTTCATAATCTTGTGCATATCTAATGCATTCTTATGTAATCATTCTTAAATATCTAACCTATAAATAGGTTCTTAACCTTGATCATTGGATCATTCTTATCCTCATTAATTCTTAACTTTTGTACTTGAAAGTACGTCTAATAATTTGCTATAAGCTTTTGCATACTTAATGCATTTCTTAAGGGAACTAATTTCCCAATACATAACCTATGAGTATAGGGTCATAGGCTTATCGTTATCATAAGCCACTACTTAATTGCTAAAACATTTGCTTAATCGTCTAGACTTTGCCCTCTTAATACAAACTATGCTAAGTCAATGCACAATCCTTGTTCCATACATTTCCATCCTTTTTGGGAGCCTCTTGAATGTGTTAAAATGGTGGTGAATGTTTCTAAAATGTTTGTGGAGAAAACGGATGCGGAAAACCATGCCTACACGCCCCAGAACACTCAAAACAGCAAAGCTGTCAAGTGCTGTCTGGGCCTGCGCGCTTGTAGCGACCAGCCTGCGCTTGTAGCGACCAGTGGCGCTTGTAGCGACCAGCTGGGCGCTTGTAGCGACAGTAGGCAGAATAAAATTCTGCCTGGTCGCTGTAGCGAGATCCAGCTCGCTGTAGCGACCATGACAGGTCCAAAAATCTCAAAATTGATATCTTTCATCATTCCAAACCATCCCAACACACCCAAGCTTCCCAAATGGCATAAAAAGGATTTTCTTAAGCATATAAACAGTTTAAACACAGTTGGAACAAGGAATTAGCAATTTACATAATCTAGGGCACTTTTATAAAAATTGTTCTAAGAGTAAACAACTCTCAAATGGGTTATAAAACCCTAGGGAGCTCACCTCATTTGCTGGAAAAACATGAGGAATTGATGAAATGGTGAGATTTCAAGATTTTCCCAATTCCAAACCAAACTCTTACTCCAACTCAAGTTCTTGTACCCACTCCAAATTAAAGCTCCCCAAAGGTCCAATTTGATGATGGGAGGTGAAATCTTAGCATATAAGCTTGAATTGGTGACATTGAAAGAAATTAGGGTTAGGGTAAAGAGGGAGAGTTCGGCCAAGTAGACAAAGGAAAGGAAGAATTTGTGCTTGAGCGTTGATTAGCTTGCTCTAAGGGCCATAATCCCACTTTTGCATGTTGATTGGTTGAGAATTGTGTGAGGATGATGAGAGGAGATGGGGGCGTGAGAGAAGAGTAGAAGAAGAGGGAGGAAGAATGAGGAAAGTGTGGGGAAAATTATCTCACATTTTTCCTTATATATGGGGGTGTGAGAGAAGAGTAGAAGAAGAGGGAGGAAGAATGAGGAAAGTGTGGGGAAAATTATCTCACATTTTTCCTTATATAAAATCCTATCTTCCAAGAATTACAAAATTGCCATCCTTTCCATTAATTATTAATCACCGATAAAAGTTACGTCCAAGCGGGATATTACAATACAACTACGTTTACCGTTGATTGAATTTACTTATAACAACAGTTTTCATTCGAGTATTGGTATGACACCTTTTGAAGTGTTGTACGGTAGGAGATGTAGAACGCCGTTGTGTTGGTTTGAGTCGGGTGAGAGTGCTTTGATTGGACCGGAGGTAGTTCAACAGACTACAGAGAAAGTTAAGATGATTCAGGAGAAGATGAAAATTCAGGATAAATGTAATGTTTCTATTTAATATTTGTCTTTTATATGTAAAAAATATGTTAAATATTTGCATTGCACTCGCTGAGGATTTTATTTGCTTATATCTAACGATGCAAATTTTTATGTATCCATATGAGTAAGTTAATATGATTTTTTTAGGGATAATATGACAAAATTTTGAAAACTAATAACTGTTTTTAAAATATCAACATTAATGTAGTGTTTCTATTAAATATTTTTTTTTATTTTATTTGCAAAACATTGTCAAATGATTGCACCACACTTGTCGTGAAATTTATGTGTGTATATCTGTGGAAGCAAATTTTTATGTATCGATATGAGAAAGTCAATATGTCGTTGAGCTACGGGCGTATTTAAAAACAAATAAACTTGAATTCAACGAAATCATATCTTCTACTAAGACATTCACTTGGGAAGCGGAAGCCCTTCTGAAGGAAGTTATTCAAGAACAGATGAAACTCTTTTTACTTCATGAACAAGCAGCAAAAAAATGTTTAATAATTTCATATCTTTATTATTTTCATACGTAAGTCTCTTTTAATATTTTTGTTTAAATGTTTAAAATTAAAATATTTATATCTATAATATATATATAAAGAAAGTACATGGATTTAAATTGGCTTTTTTTTCTTTCCAATTTTACTTTTCATTTAAAGTATTTTATTTACTATTTTACCTTTTTTATAATATAACTTAAATTATTAATTAAAAAATAGTTAAATCCCAATGAAACAAGAATACATCACTACAATACTACAATAGGAACAATATTATCTATAACATGAAGGTGAGAAAAATACAAGAAGTGATGGTTGAATTGTGTTGGCTTTTTCAAAACTTTTTCTAGTGTTTCATTGTTCAGAGTCTGATGCAGAGTTGAATGCAGCGGTTAAGTTCAAAAATACAAAGAGAGAGAGAGAGAGAGAGAGAGAGAGAGAGAGAGAGATAGTGCAATTTATACTAGTTCCTCTCACAAATTGAGAGTAGTTTAGTCTCCTTGCACTTCCAAGGGGTTTTCACTATAATCACTAAAGATTACAAATATTCAAACACACAAGCAAGAGACTTCCAATGCTCAAACACACAAGCAAGAGACTTCTAATGTTCAATCACAACTGAAAGAGGCTTCTCACAAGCTAACTTAATCAAATAAAAGATTGTTTAGTTTTACACTTGATATACAATCAGAGGTGTAAACAGTTACAAAACTTAGCAGACTCTAAGACTTAAGAATTTCAAAGATAATAAGTTTGTAAGAAATTCAAAGTTCAAATGCGCTTTGATTTTGATAGGGTAATGACACTTTCAAAATGTAAAGAGTCTTGTAAATTTCTTCAAGTCTTCGGCTCCTTATATAGAGAAGGATATGAGAGACATTGAAGTGGTTACAACGCATAATTTAGAGTCTTTGAGAAGCTTGATCATAGACGTTGGAATGTTTCTTCATTTCTCTAATGTCGTTGAAAAGACATTTGAAATTTCTTTGCTTCAAAAGGAATTATCAGTTTCATTCCATTTGTCCTTGAAGTTCTTTGTTTGTTTCTGCACGTGATTAAAAAAAAGATAGAGTGTACTATCTGAGTCTGATAGAGACATCTTCATAAGACGACAAAGTTTGACGTGTCCTTCATAGTCTTCACTCTTCAGAGTCGGATGTCCTTCAGAAGCTACCTCTTCAGAGTCCATGTCTTTAGAGTCAGATCCTCCATAGGCTAAACTTCTTCAGAGTTTGGTGTTCTTCAAATTCTGGTCCAGCACTTCAGTTTCTCTTCAAATTCCAAATGCTCTTGTATATGTTCTTTCAGTACCAAAACTAGGTTTAATACATTGATTTTATGTCTAAGGTCCTGCACACTTGAACATATGTTAGCATATCCAATTGTTCTTTTAATATCTTGTTCTCATCAAAACCTAAGAGACATTGTACAAAACCCATTTTGTTTCAACATAACAATGTTTAAAGAAAATAGGAGATTTTGCGTTAGATTTTTGTTATTCTAATTATACTCCTAAACAAATTTTCCTATAATAATGTTATTTTGTTGATGTCATTGAAAAAGATAAAATTTATATTATATTTATGGGTTAAATATGTTTTTAGTCCCTATAGATATACTCACTTTTCGTTTTAGTCACTCTAAAAATTTTCTACGACTTTTAGTCCTTCAAAAGTTTTCCATTTTCACTTTTGGTCCCTCCTTTTAAGTAAACTCATATGTAGAATTCATATTTTTGAATACATTTTTGCAGAAAAGTTTATAATACTATAAGAATCTCTAAAAAAATAGAAATTTTTAACAAAACATGAATTAAATATGAATTTTTAAACTCTAAAAATACAAAAATTCATATTTAATTGGACCATCAATTTCATAATTAATCACTTCGCCTTCTCCCAAGACTCGTGTTTGGGGGGCTGTGGACCGTCAATATATAGTTAAGGGCACTGTAACACCCATACTAATTTAATCTAGAATATTAGCATGTGCATTAAAACTGATACCGAATACATTTAAAATTTCCAATAATAATATTACATCACATCTGAATGAATACAAGTTTACTCGTTTGTACAAATAATCAAATACCATTACAATACTCATACAAAAGTCCAATAAGCTCTTGAGTTGGTACACAACGAGCAACTGTACTCCATCCAGTATCTCTCTGAAGAACTCCATCGCGAACCTCTGGCTTACCTGTAAACATGCACCAGAAGGAGTGGAATGAGACATAATGTCTCAGTGAGCTCCACCCAACCAACTGTTGGCAACCTCAGGGAACCTAGGGTCGCCATGCCTACCTTGGCAATCTTGGGGATTTCCTATGATCGCCAAGTCTTATCTTTATCCACAAAGGATATAAATTTGCCTATAACTATAACTGTAATCTACCTGTAACTATAATTCTGCATGTAACTAAAACTGTAAACTACCTGTAACTATAACTCTGCCTGTAACTATATCTGTAAACTGCCTGTAACTATAACTGTAAACTACCTGTAACTATAACTCTGCCTGTAACTATATCTGTAAACTGCCTATAACTATAACTGTAAACTACCTGTAACTATAACTTTGCCTGTAACTATATCTGTAAACTGCCTGTAACTATAACTGTAACTATAAAACATAATTCATATAAACATATATTATGTTAGATGTTAGCGTGTAACAAACATTATTATCTGAGTTCATTTTACGGAGTGCATCCGGGTGGAGTAACCCCGAAGTACATCTCCCTATAACCCGGTGAAAATTCCTATCTGAGGCTAATCAGCGGACTCCTCTTTAATTTGCATGTGGACAACCCTCTCGGAGAAGTCCCATCCGGCGTATCCCGGAGTCTGCTGAACATGCCTATAACTGTAACATACGTGTGGACAATCCTCTCGGAGAAGTCCCATCCGGCGAATCCCAGAGTCTGCTGAACACACCTTTAACTTTAACATATAATTCTTTAACTTTACATATGCATATCTGATGCATTAATCATATAATATCAAACACCTAACACTTAACCTATAACTTAAGATTCTTGGCTTATCGTTCTCATAAGCCACTTACTAGGTCGTTGGAAACCAACTCTATAAGCTTATCTGAAGCTTCGAATGTCGAAACATTCCTATTACTCTTGTATTCTAAACCGAATACTTCTCTAATCTTGCTTACCTAATGTAGGTTCTTGACTTATCAAAGTCGTATGCCTTCCTTAAGAGTTTATCAACTCACATGTAATGGATTTATCCATCTAATTCTTACCCTCATACTCTTAAATCTTGTTTTCCTATCAAAGGATTCGACATATCGTTATCATATGCCGTTCTTAGGGCTTACCTATTCATTTAACCCTTGTTCTTGCATTTCCCATACATTGCGTATTCCTTGCTCCTATAATATCTCAACCATTGGAAGCCTTTTGGATGAGTTAAAATGGTGGATAATGTTTCTAAAATGTTTCAGGAGAAAACGGTTGCGAAAAGCCACGCCTACGCGCACCAGAACACCCAAAATAGCTCAACTGTCATGAGCTGTTCTGGTGTGGTCGCTACAACGACGGCCTGGTCGCTACAAGCGACCGTAGGCAGAACTCAAAATGTTGTCTGGTCGCTATAGCGACGGACTGGTCGCTGTAGCGACCATGACAGTACAGAACTTGTTCAAAATCGTGTTTTTCCACCATTTTTGCTCAACCCAAGTTACCCAAGCTCCCCAACCATGTTATGAATGATTTTCTAATACAAAATGATAGTTTTAAACATGTATAAGCAAGGAATTAGCAAGCATAGAGAATTAGGATATAATTTACAAAACTTTGCTCAAAAACATAAACACACCCAACTCACTCAAAGTGGGTTCTAAAATCCTAGGGAGCTCACCTAGTACTTATGATGATCTTTGCCAAGCTTTACAACCAAAACCCTAGCTTGGTTCTGTAATATCCCGCTTAGATGTAACTGTTATCAGTGTTAGAAGTTTAATATGTGGCAATGGCAATATGGTAAATATTTGAAATGGGAGGATTATTTAAAAAAGGAGGCAAGATATTTTCTTGCATTCTTCTTCATTCCCTTCACTCTCCCAAACCATAATTCTCTCACCCCTCTCCCTCTAACTCACGCCCTCAACACCTTGCCATCACCCATCAAAACTTCATCCAATTCTTGTGAAAGTTCTTGCTAGCAAGCTTGTTTTGGAAAGTTAGAACAAGAGAAAGTAAAAGAAGAAAACAAGGAAGAATCAAGAGGAGTGTTAGATTGAAGCTAGGACTTTGGAGTTCAGAATTTAGCAAGCACCAATTGAGGTTTAAGGTGAGCTCCACAGGGTTTTAGAACCCGCTTTGAGTAAGTTTGAGTGTAATTTTACAATTTGAGCTAAGTTTAGAATTAGTACCCTAATCTCATTTGCTTGCCAATTGCTTGATAAATCATGTTTTAAACTATCAATTTGCATTAGAAATTCATTCCTTATACTGTTATGCTGCCTGGGTATGCTTAGATATGTCAAAAATGGTGGAAAATCACGTTTTGAACTGGTTCTGAACTGTCAATTTCGCCCGGCGAACTTGGGGCGAGATTACAGCGATTTCCAGCATTTCTCCCTGCCTCACTTCGCCATTGGCGAAATGGATTTCGCCCAGCGAAATCAGACAGACCTCCTAGGTCTGTTCTGTTTCGTTCTGTGGGCTGTAACCGCGTCCGGCGAGGCTTTTAGTAACCGTTTTCAATGAAAACTTTATTTTCCAAGAAAACACCATTCTTGACATATCCGGAAGGTTGTCAAACATTTAAGGAATGGATGAATAAGGGTTTGGCAAAGCATTAGAGATGCAAGAATAAAGGCTATTTAAGCTACGGATGTTTTGTTCTAAATTTTATCCTTAAGAATGATTCAATATTCAAAGACTAGAACCTTTTATAGGTTAAGTATCCAAGACTTATTATTTTAAAGAATGAGAAATAAATTATAAAATGGGCTTGATGTGTCTCTTGTATGCTCGTTAGTTAGTATACAAGGGGTTCCTGTGAAGTACCGCCTTAAATGGCAGCTGGAACGGTGAAGTTACCGCTCGTGAGAGCAGGTGCACATCTAAGTCTATAAAGTTAATGTGTCTCTTGTATGCTCGTTAGTTAGTATACAAGGGGTCCCCGTGAAGTACCGCCTTAAATGGCAGCTGGGACGGTGAAGTAACCGCTCGCGAGGGCAGCCACACAAAGAAAGAGGAGTCTGGTGTTAGCCTGATATGATAGGAATTTTCACCGGTAAGAAGGGAGATGTACTTCGGGGTTACTCCACCCGGATGCACTCCGTAAAATGAACTCAGATAATTATTGTTTGTTCAACGCTAACTTCTAACTTAAAAATATGAAAAGATGAATATGTATATTTAATATATATTGAGAAATATGACAATTAGTTCCTAGTGAACAAGTAGTGATCATAGGATGTCCCCAAGATCACTAAGTATAAGTTTAGGTTAGAATATGATGAGAAATGATTGAGATAAGTAGCGATCTTAGGTTTCCCCTCGATCGCGAAATATGTAAATAATGACGGCGATCGTAGGAATCCCCAGGATTGCCAAGAGTAGGCACGGCGACCCTAGGTTCCCCGTGGTTGCCAGCAGTAGGTAGGGCTGGAGCTCACTGAGACGTTATGTCTCATCCCTTTCCTTCTGGTGCAGGTCCACAGGTAGCACGACGTAAAGGTAAAAAGAAAGCTTTGGATTGATCGAGCTGACTTCTTGTTTATGTATATTTGTTTCAGATGATGTAGTATGTTGTATATTATTATGAAGTGCTACGCCATCTACGGATGAGCCTCATACTGTTATCATGTATCCAGCCGTTGAAGCCAATAATTTTGAAATAAAACCTGCACTACTTAACTTGGTGCAACAGAACCAGTTTTTCGAATCACCCACTGAGGATCCGAATTTACATCTTTCAAACTTTTTAAGACTCAATGGAACTTTGAAAAATACATAGTGACCCAGGAGGCTATAAGGTTGCATCTCTTTCCTTTTTCACTAAGGGATCGAGCAAGCGCCTGGCTTCACTCCTTGCCTAATGCTTCTAGAACAACATGGGATCAACTAAGGGCTGCTTTCTTAGCCCGATTTTTCCCCCCGAGCAAAACAGCTCAACTGAGGGATCAGATCACTAGATTCACTCGGAAAGATTGGGGAATCTCTATACGATGCATGGGAGCATTTCAAAGAAATGCTTAGGCTTTGCCCCCACCATGATTTGGAGAAATGGTTGATAGTCCATACCTTTTATAACAGTCTTTTATATGCAACAAAATTGACTGTTGATGCAGCTACAGGGGAGCACTCATGAATAAAAATTACACGGAAGCATACAATCTCATAAAGGACATGGCTCAAAACCACTATCAGTGGACGAGTGAAAGAGCCGCCACAGCTGTTGCTCCGTCTCCCTCTAAGAAAGAGGCAGGTATGTACGAAGTCTCTGCCCTTGATCATCTTGCTGCTAAGGTGGACTTACTTTTTAATAAATTTGATAAATTAAATGTAAGTGTTGTCACACCTTCTCCTTCTAGTCCACCTTGTGAAATATGTGGTGTCATGGGTCATGCGGGTGTTGAATGAAAACTAGGTGTGGCTGCTGAAAGTCCGGAGCAAAATTAATTTTGCTCAATATCAAAGGAACAATCAAAACTATGCTTTTAAAAATCCTTTTGGACAGCAAGCAGCACCACCTGGCTTTGCAAGCAACGATAGAGTCCCTCAAAAATCCAACTTAGAACTCTTGCTGGAAAATTTCATTTTAACTCAAACTAAGCAAAATCAAGAGTTTAAGAACCAAGCCGGATTTTTGAACGACTCTTTCATGAAACTATCCACAAAAGTTGATTCGATTGCTACCCACAGTAAAATGCTTGAGACCTAGATTTCTCAAGTAGCCCAACAAGTGGTCTCTTCCTCGAAAACTCCCGGAATATTTCCAGGCCAGCCAGAAACCAATCCCAAAGCTCAAGTTAATGCTATTACTCTTAGGAATGGTAGGCAATTAGAGGAACCTCAAAGAAAGACTAATGAGGTTGAGGAAAAGAGTGAGAATTCTAGAACTGAGGGAGTAATTGAGAAACCAGTTGTGCAAAATAAGCCGAAAATTCCATTTCCACAAAGGCTAGTCAAGCCTAACATAGACGTGTTGGAACAAAATGTGAAACAACTCTCTTCTGAATAAAGGGGGAGATTGTTGGAACAATTTGTATGAACATCTCTCTCTAAGGTTTTGATGATAACAAAGTGTTGAAAAGAAAATTGGTTATTTGCTAATGCTTTGTTCAAGTTATTTTAGAACCACGTTCTTATTGAATGGTATTTGATAATGGTAATGAAAGAACAAGCTTAGAGCAAGAAAGGAAAGCTTAGAAGCAGTGTTGCAAAGCTGGAAGAAAACTGGGTCTGAAGCCTAAGTCTGAGGGGTGCTTCTGAAGTGAGTCTGAAGACTGAATCTGAGAGGTGCGTCTGAAGCTTGAGTCTGAAGGCAGCTTCTGAAGTCTAAGTCTGAGGGTCAACGAAAGTCAACGTCTGAAGAAGTGCGTCTGATGAACAGTGCTTCTGAAAGAGTGCTTCTGAAGTATTGTTCACGCAGAAGCATCTGAAGTCTGATGTGGCAAGGAAAGCAATGGTTACTGTGCGCATTTAATGCCTGCATATGTCAGAACAACTCCAATGGAACAGTTGTCTCCTTGACTCAAACATTCCCCAGCTTTTAAGGAAAGCAATTCAAAAATGGCTGCTGAGTTCTGGTTTTCTGCAAAGTTCAGCACACAAATTCAGCTAGCCTAGTTCTTCTTTTGCAACGGCTCTTTTCCTAAAACCTGCAAATCTTCAACAGCTTTAATTTCCTCTATAAAAGGAAGAAGAACTGAAGAAGAAAATAGCTAAGACTCTTGGATAAAATTTGTCTGAAACTGTGCTCTGTTTTTGCTGTCAAAACTCATAGTTCACAAAACTCTTAGAAATTCTTTCATCTTTTGTATCTTAGAATTTCTTAAGGTTAAGAGTCTTAACCTGTGTTGTATTAAGTGAACACCTCTGATATTTTATCAAGTGTTCAACCCAAACTTACCTTCTTTGTAAATCAGTTTGGTCTAAGTCTTAGTCTGCGTACTAAGCATCATAAGTCTCATTACTTAGTGTCTTGAGCAAGTTGTAACCTCATTCCTTTGTGGTCTGAGCAGGAAGTCTCAATACTTTGTGTCTGAGCATTGGGAAGCCTCTTGACTTAGTGTCTTGAGCATTAGAAGCCTCTTCCTTTGTGGTTGAGCAACTGGAAGTCTCTTCCTTTGTGGTTGACCAATTGTAATCATCTGATTATAGTTAAAATCTCTTGTTAGTAACAAGGGGACTGGACTACTTCCAACTTGTGGAAGGAACCAGTATAAAACATTGTGTGTCTCTCTTTCCCTCTATCTTTTCTTTTTGAATCCGCTGCAATTAAACTTTGATAATAGTTCAGAACCTGTTTCTGAACTCAACATATTTTTGAAAAGAAAGAAAACCAAGTTTATGAGTCCACACAATTCAACCCCCCCCTTCTTGTATGTTTTTCTCACCTTCAGTTGGTATCAGAAGCTCCGGTTCTGATATTAACACTTAACATCTAGTGGTTCCCCTCCACCTCCTGCTCCTGGTGGTAGACATACTTCTGTACAATATGACTATGGTACTGATGATAGAAAATCCAGGTCACACAATAAACCCCCAATGTTTACTGGTGATCCTGAGAAGTTCTCTTGGTGGAAGAGTAAAATGTACAGTCATATAATTGGCATTGATGATTCACTATGGGATATTATTGAAGATGGAATCACAATTCCAGTTGATGAAGAAGGTGTTGCTGTCAACAGAAGAGCTTTAAGTGATGCAGAAAGAAAGATATATAGAAAGCATCACAATGTGAGAGGAATAATTGTGGATTCATTACCTCACACTGAGTATCAGAAGCTGAGTGACAAGTCAACAGCCAAAGCTATATTCACATCCCTCTGCTCTAACTATGAAGGTAACAAAAAGGTTAGAGAAGCTAAGGCTAACATTCTTGTTCAACAATATGAATTGTTCATAATGAAAGAGGATGAAAATATTGAGACAATGTTCTCAAGATTTCAGACTCTGGTTTCTGGACTTCAGATTCTAAAGAAGAGTTATACCACAGCTGATCATGTGAATAAAATCTTAAGAAGTCTGCCATCTAAATGGAGACCTAAAGTGACTGCTATTGAGGAAGCTAAGGATCTGAATACTTTAAGTATTGAGGATCTTATAAGCTCCCTCTAGGTGCATGAACTGGGACTTAATGATGATGAGTCTGTTAGAGAACCAAAATCATTAGCTCTGAAATCTAAAAGAAAGCCTGCTAAAGCTTTGAAAGCTATTGAATTTGAAGAAGAATTTCCTGAGGGAAATTCTGAAGAAGATTCAGATGCTGATGAGCTTGCAATGATTTCTAAAAGAATTCAGTATATAATGAATAGAAAGAAAAAATTCTCTAACAGAAGTAGTAACTCTAGAGGATCTAGTTCAAAGAGGGAAGATCAGAAGGGCTGCTACAACTGCAAGAAACCTGGGCATTTTATTGCTGACTGTCCTGATCTTCAGAAGGAAAAGTCTAAAGAGAAAGCAAAGAAGCCTAGCTCAAAGTCCAGTAACTTCAGAAACAAGCTTAAAAAGAGTCTCATGGCAACATGGGATGATCTGTGTGAAGAAGATTTCCTTCTAACTTTGGCTGGGTTTTGATGATAACAAACTCACATCACAAAAGAAGAAAAACTATGGAGGCACAAGATGAAGATTAAGAATGAAGATTAGTGTCTAGGCTTCTTGGTTATACACTTTGTAAGTATGACAAATTATTTTTTGATTTATCATTCTTAACTTATGGAACAACTTAGAATGCTCAGAAAATAATTACAAATATTTTTTCTAAGTCCTCATATGAAGCAATACCTAAAAATCTCTAGAAAATAAATCACACACTCACAATAATTTTTATTTAAAGTGATTTTGCATAAAAATATTTTTAACTAGAAAAAACTATATTTGGTTTTGAAAGTTGCATAATCATTTTACTCATGCATTGAAATTTTCTATCTATGCTTAAACAAATTTTGTTCAACGTGTTTTTAACCAATATATGTTTCATGCAATCATAGGTATTCATTTTTTATTCCGTTGAACTAATGACTCGATAATGCCATTCATTATTATTCATGAGTTATTTTTTATACATTGAACTAATGGCTTTATTTTTGAATTATATACTCAACGGATATTTTCTTTGATTAACAACGGTTCTTTATTTTTAAAATTGGCAACAACTATTTCTTTTTTGAAAAGTAGCATTGTTTCATAAACATCTTTGTAGCCTCTATAAATTGAATTGAGAATCAAAGCAATAGACAAGACAATAACTTTCAAATTCTCAATTGTGAATTTTTTTCAATTGCACTTGCTTTCAAACTTTCATTCAAATTGTTTGGAAAACTTTGCCCACACTTTAACATTTATTAAAAAGTTTTCTGAGCATTAAGTCCATTTGTTTAAGAGTGATATTGATAAAAATATACAGCCATACATTTGTTATTCTTCAATTACATTGTTGTAAAGTTTTCTTGCCATAGTTTTGGTGAGAATTGTTGAAAGATAGTGGGGTTCTATCTTGTGTATGTTAGAAAGATTGTTAGGGGGTCTTGGGGAGAGATTGCTTGTAACAAAGATTCTAACATAGTGAATTCCTCACAGGGTTGTGGGGGAGTGGAGTACCAGTAGGGGAACCACTATAAATTCCTTGTGTCCATCTTCTTCTTCCCTACACTCTTTATTTTTCCAAGCATTCGTTCATACATTCATACAAAATTCCGGAAAAATTTACAAGAACACAATAAACCAGAAAAATTATCCATTAAAAGTCATACAACCTAATTCACCCCCCCTCTTAGGTTGCACTCTGAAATTACAATTGGTATCAGAGCAAGTTAAGGTAATTTGCTCCTTGATCCAGAAAAATGGCTTCCGCTTCAAATTCAAACATTGTGTTCAAAGATGGTGGTAGTAGCAACAAACCTCCATGCTTTGTTGGTGAATACTATGATTTCTGGAAAATTCGCATGCGTGCATACTTGGAAGCACAAGGGGAAGAAATATGGAATGCCGTTGAGAATGGTCCATTCATTCCTACAACGGTTGTGAATGATGTTGTCCAAGTAAAAATAAAAACATCTTGGACTGATGATGATAAGAAAAAATTGTTGTTTGACAAGAAGGCAATCAACATGCTTCATTCAGCCCTTGGCATGGATGAGTTCTTCCGAATTTCTCAATGCAAAACTGCAAAAGAAAATTGGGACACTCTAGAAGTAACCCATGAAGGCACAGAAGAAGTGAAGAGATCAAAACTGAACACTTTATCACAAGAATATGAATTGTTCAGAATGTAGCCCGGTGAATCAATTCTTCATTTACAAAAGAGATTCTCTCACTTAACAAACCACTTGATGGCTCTTGGAAAGACTTTCACAAATGATGAATTAAATCTCAAAGTCCTTAGATCATTAACAAGGGCTTGGCAACCAAAGGTGACTGCAATATCAGAAAAGAAAAGTCTTTCTAAAATGACTTCTGCCGCTTTGTTTGGTAAACTCCAAGAACATGAAATGGAACTTGGAAGATTGGAAAAGCATGAAGGGCAAGAGAAGAAGAACAAAAGCATTGCTCTAAGAGTTGAGTCAAAACAACAAAATGAAGGAGAAAGTTCTGATGAAGGTGAGACCATCAATCTTCTTGCAAAAAGTTTTAAAAAATTTCTTAAAAAGGACAAGTCCTTCAAGTTTGGTAATAAAAGAAAATCTTTCAAGAAGAATGAGGGCTCTACGTCAAACCAAAACATTACATGTTTTGGATGTGGGAAAGAAGGTCACATGAAAGCAAATTGTCCATCTTTTACAAACAAAAATGGTGACAAAGGAAAGAAAGAATTCAAGCAAAGGAGGGCCTACATTGCATGGGAAGAAAATGACATAAGTTCATCTTCTGAATCAGAGGATGAAGAGTATGCAAATCTTGCACTAATGGCATCTCATCACTCTGATGATGAACAAGAGGTTAGTGATTCTGAACTTGATATTAAACCTTCATATGATGAATTACAAAATGCATTTGATGAATTATATGAAGAATGTAGTAAACTTTCTAAAACTTGTGTAAAACAGAAGAAATTAATTGTTTCACTTGAAAGAAAAGTTTTTGATGCACAAGTGGATTTAGAAAAGGTCAAAAATTCTTCATGTAATAAATGTAAAGAACATGAAACAAAAATTATTAAATTAAATCAAGTAATAAAAAATTTTGAAAAAGGTCACAATAGTTTGGAAGATGTTCTTAGCAAACAAAGAGATTTAAAAAATAAAACTGGTCTTGGATTTTCAAATTTTGATAAACCAAGTACAAGTAAAACAATCTTTGTTAAAGCAAGCACAACTTCCAACAACTTGGAACCAAAGAAAATGCATGTTGTAATTCCTCTTTAAAGTATGAATACTAGAAATAATTCTTATGGAAGAAATTATTCTAACAAGTCTTATAAGAAAACAAATTCTAAGGTTAGAAATAATGTCTCCAATGGAAGTAATTCTAGTGTATATCATGTTCAAAATTTATCATGTTTCTATTGCAACATGAAAGGCCATACTCCAAATACATGCTACATAAGAAACTTTGGTGTTCCTTATGGTGAATATATTTGGGTAAGGAAAGGTATTAACCCACAAGGACCCAAATCACAATGGGTACCTAACAAGACTTAAACTTTCTGTTTTGTAGGGAGGGTTGAAATCTTCAACCAACATGTGGTACCTTGATAGTGGTTGTTCAAAACATATGACGGGAGACAAATCAAGATTCTCAAGTTTGACCCTAAAATCAAAAGGATATGTCACCTATGGAGACAACAATAAAGGAAAGATTCTTGGTATCGGTAAAGTTGGTATGCCTCCCTATACTACTATTGATAATGTGCTATATGTTGAAGGTCTAAAACATAATTTACTAAGTATTAGTCAATTATGTGATAAAGGCTTTAGAGTAAATTTCAATAAAGATTCTTGTTTTGTTGAAGATGTAGCATCACATGAAATCAAACTTGTTGGAAAAAGAATAAATAATATTTTCATGATTTCATTAGATGATTTGTCTTTAAAGCTTAAATGTCTTGTGGTAAACAACAACAATGATGCATGGTTATGGCATAAAAGAATTGCACACATTCACATGGATCATTTGAATAAATTAATAAAGCATGACCTTGTTGTTGGGTTGCCTAAGATTAAGTTTATTAAAGACAAATTATGTGATGCTTGTCAAAAAGGTAAACAAACAAAAGTTTCTTTCAAACCAAAGCATATAGTCTCAACTTCTAGGCCTCTTCAATTAATTCATATGGATCTTTTTGGTCCTTCAAGAACTAGAAGTTTTGGAGGAAACTATTATGCCTTGGTTATAGTTGATGATTACTCTAGATATACGTGGACTTTATTTCTTGCAAATAAAAGTGATGCTTTTAAAGCTTTCAAGAAGTATGCAAAATTGGTTCAAAATGAAAAATCCTTGAAGATTGTATCTATTAGAAGTGATCATGGTGGAGAGTTTCAAAATACATTTTTTGAAGAGTTTTGTGATGAACATGGAATTTCACACAACTTCTCGGCACCTAGAACACCACAACAAAATGGTGTTGTTGAAAGGAAGAACAGGTCTCTTGAAGAACTTGCAAGAACCATGTTGAGTGAAACAAATTTGCCTAAGTACTTTTGGGCAGATGCGGTAAGTACAGCATGCTATGTAAGTAACCGTGTTTTGGTAAGACCTATCTTAAAGAAAACTCCATATGAACTTTATAAGGGTAGAAAACCCAATATTGCTTATTTTCATATTTTTGGCTGTAAATGTTTTGTTTTGAACAATGGGAAAGATAACCTTGGTAAATTTGATGAAAAATCTGATGAGGGTATCTTTCTTGGTTATTCTCTCACTAGTAAGGCATATAGAATTTTCAATAAAAGAACCCTTACTATTGAAGAATCTGTTCATGTCTCTTTTGATGAAACTAACCCCTCCAAGGAGGAAAAAGTTATTCTTTCTGATGAAGATGATGAAGATAGTTCACCAAAAGAAGTCAACATTGAAGATGAACAGAACAAACAAAACAATGCACACCAAGAAGAAGAAATGCCACAACAAGAGCAAACAAATAATGATCTACCACAAGAATGGAGAATTCATAGAGACCATCCAATTGACAACATCATTGGTGACATAAATAAGGGAGTATCTACTAGACTTAATCTTCAAGATGCTATGTTTAAATATGGCTTTTGTTTCACAAATCGAACCTTCTAAAATTGATGAAGCCTTAAGTGATGATCAATGGATTTTAGCCATGCAAGAAGAACTAAATCAATTTGAAAGAAATCAAGTTTGGGAATTAGTACCTAGGCCTTTGGATAAACATATCATTGGTACAAAATGGGTTTTCAAAAATAAATTAGATGAAAATGGTATTATTGTAAGAAATAAGGCCAGATTAGTTGCTCAAGGCTATAATCAAGAAGAAGGGATCGATTTTGATGAAACATTTGCACCTGTGGCAAGATTAGAAGCCATAAGATTACTTTTAGCATATGCATGTTCCTTAGATTTTCAATTATATCAAATGGATGTCAAAAGTGCATTTTTAAATGGTTATATACATGAAGAAGTTTATGTTAAACAACCTCCAGGTTTTGAAGATTTTAAAAATCCTTCTCATGTATATAAGCTTAAGAAAGCACTTTATGGTCTAAAGCAAGCACCAAGAGCATGGTATGATAGATTAAGCAATTTTCTTTGTGAAAAAGGTTTTGAAAAAGGAAAAGTTGATACTACTCTTTTTATAAAAAGAATTAATCATCATACCTTGCTTGTGCAAATCTATGTTGATGATATCATTTTTGGTGCTACTAATGAATCGTTGTGTAAAGAATTTTCTAACATGATGCAAGGAGAATTTGAAATGTCTATGATGGGAAAACTTAATTACTTCCTTGGTCTACAAATAAAGCAATCAAAGGATGGAATATTCATCAATCAATCAAAATATTGCAAAGAACTTCTTAAAAGATTTGATATGGATAATTGCAAGGAGATTGCAACACCTATGAGTTCTAGCACTTATGTAGATCAAGATGAATCTGGTAAGCCAATAGACATTACAAAATATAGAGGTATGATTGGCTCTCTCCTTTATCTTACTGCAAGTAGACCAGATATTATGTTTAGTGTTTGTTTATGTGCTAGATTTCAATCTTGTCCAAAAGAATCTCATCTCTCTTCTGTTAAAAGAATTATGAAATATTTAAAAGGCACTCCCAATGTTGGTTTGTGGTATCCCAAAGGGAGTCTATGTGAATTGGTTGGTTATTCTGATTCTGATTATGCTGGATGTAAGACTGATAGAAAAAGTACTAGTGGTACATGTCACATTTTGGGAAATGCATTAGTTTCTTGGTCTTGTAAAAAGCAAGCTTGTGTAGCCTTGAGTACTGCAGAAGCAGAATATATTGCTGCAGGAAATTGTTGTGCACAAGTTCTTTGGTTGAAACAACAATTACGTGATTTTGGTTTAAATTTAGAATGCATTCCCTTAAGATGTGACAACACCAGTGCAATTAATTTAACTAAAAATCCAGTCATGCATTCCAGGACCAAACACATAGACATTAGACATCATTTCCTAAGAGATCATGTTCTCAAAGGAGATGTTGAAGTTACTTTTGTGGATACTCATTCTCAATTAGCGGATATTTTTACAAAACCTTTGGCAAAAGAACAATTTTTTAAAATAAGAAGAGAATTGGGAATCTTGGATGAGAATGATATTTAACATATGTACATGCTAAAAATTTTGTTTTTCTCTGTTCTATTTTGTTTCTCATGACTTTTTAGTTGATTTTCATTCCTAGTTGTTTTTTTCTCATTCTGTATTGCTTCTGGTACTTGATAAGTTTGGATTCGGATAACTTTGTTTTAAGTTTTATATTATTATTACTTGTCTTGTATGCATATTTTTGGTTGGATATCTGTTTTGCCGATCTTTCTTCTTTTTGATGATGTCAAAAGGGGGAGAAAGTGTAGGTATGTGCTTGTACTTTGACATTTTACAGGTTATCCAATTGCAAATCAAAGGGGGAGATATACAAGACATGGGGAGCTTTCTTTGCACATCAATGTCAACATGATATGGTTTGTCATCATCAAAAAGGGGGAGATTGTGAAGAAGATTTCCTTCTAACTTTGGCTGGGTTTTGATGATAACAAACTCACATCACAAAAGAAGAAAAACTATGGAGGCACAAGATGAAGATTAAGAATGAAGATTAGTGTCTAGGCTTCTTGGTTATACACTTTGTAAGTATGACAAATTATTTTTTGATTTATCATTCTTAACTTATGGAACAACTTAGAATGCTCAGAAAATAATTACAAATATTTTTTCTAAGTCCTCATATGAAGCAATACCTAAAAATCTCTTGAAAATAAATCACACACTCACAATAATTTTTATTTAAAGTGATTTTGCATAAAAATATTTTTAACTAGAAAAAACTATATTTGGTTTTGAAAGTTGCATAATCATTTTACTCATGCATTGAAATTTTCTATCTATGCTTAAACAAATTTTGTTCAACGTGTTTTTAACCAATATATGTTTCATGCAATCATAGGTATTCATTTTTTATTCCGTTGAACTAATGACTCGATAATGCCATTCATAATTATTCATGAGTTATTTTTTATACGTTGAACTAATGGCTTTATTTTTGAATTATATACTCAACGGATATTTTCTTTGATTAACAACGGTTCTTTATTTTTAAAATTGGCAACAACTATTTCTTTTTTGAAAAGTAGCATTGTTTCATAAACATCTTTGTAGCCTCTATAAATTGAATTGAGAATCAAAGCAATAAACAAGACAATAACTTTCAAATTCTCAATTGTGAATTTTTTTCAATTGCACTTGCTTTCAAACTTTCATTCAAATTGTTTGGAAAACTTTGCCCACACTTTAACATTTATTAAAAAGTTTTCTGAGCATTAAGTCCATTTGTTTAAGAGTGATATTGATAAAAATATACAGCCATACATTTGTTATTCTTCAATTACATTGTTGTAAAGTTTTCTTTCCATAGTTTTGGTGAGAATTGTTGAAAGATAGTGGGGTGCTATCTTGTGTATGTTAGAAAGATTGTTAGGGGGTCTTGGGGAGAGATTGCTTGTAACAAAGATTCTAACATAGTGAATTCCTCACAGGGTTGTGGGGGAGTGGAGTACCAGTAGGGGAACCACTATAAATTCCTTGTGTCCATCTTCTTCTTCCCTACACTCTTTATTTTTCCAAGCATTCGTTCATACATTCATACAAAATTCCGGAAAAATTTACAAGAACACAATAAACCAGAAAAATTATCCATTAAAAGTCATACAACCTAATTCACCCCCCCTCTTAGGTTGCACTCTAAAATTACAATCTGGACAATGAGTCTGAATCTGATGAAGAGGAAGCAAACCTAGCTTTGATGGCAACTGCATTTTCTGATGCAGAATCCTGTTCAGTTTCAGATGATGAAGATGAGGTATATTCTGAACTCACTAGATCTGAATTAATTGAAACAGTTAAAGATCTTATGAGTCACCTCAAAAGCAAGTTAGGAGAAATAAAATCTTTGAAAAATAAAACTAACTTGCTGTCTGAAGAAAATCTCAAACTTCAGAATCAAATAATTTAGTTTGACGAAGAAGTTAGAGAACTCAGAGATGAGACTCATAAGAAACCTGAAGCAATTCCTAATGAACATGAAATTGCTCTTCAAGATTTCATTTTAACTGGAATCAATAGAAGTAAAGTTGCTTCTATGATTTATAGTATAGAAACAAAGGTGAAGGTATTGGATTTAACAATGATTCACTCAAACTTTCAAATGAATCAAACACACCTTCTTGTTATGGAAATATTATGAATATCAATGAAATATGCTTTGTGCCTGCTTCTGATAACTCAGAGAAATTGAAAATATCATAAACTGAGACTGAGTCTGAAGTTCTGAACTGCTCAGACTCTAAAGCTTCTGAAACTAAGGGTAAGATGAAGGCAGATGTTAAAGCCTTGCCTAAATCTAAGCCAAAAGGTTCTAAGCCTAAGAGTAAGAGAAAATCAGACTCTAAACCTGAAAATGTTCAGAGTCTGAAGAGTTCAGAACCTGAAACTAGTAAGTCTCAGAGTCTGAAGAATTCAAACTCAAATTTTTCTAAGACTGAGTTTATGAAAACTTCTAAAACCACTAAACCAGTCAATACAAAACATTTTCAATCTCAGAAAGTCAGGCAAAGCAAGCAAAACAAAGCAAATATGTCTTCTGCTTCTGATTGTTTTAAGAAAGGTAAAACTGAAGCTTGCCTTGTGTCTGAAGCAAACAAAATTAGAGTTTTAAAGAAATCAGAACCAAAGCACTCAATGGTTCAGACTCTAAACAAATCAGAACCAAAGACTTTCAAGTCTCAGGTTCTGAAGAAATCTGAGTCGAGACCTTTGAGAACTCAGGTTCTGAAGAACTCAGACTCTAGAACTTAGACTTATTCAAGATATAAGGATTCATATCCAAAGTATCAGAACAAGTCTGAATATCATAACTTCAGACACAAGATGAAAAAGCCAAAACCTTTCAGGACTAACCCCAAAGGACCCATGAAAATCTGGGTACCTAAGTCTGAGATCATTTCTCTTGCAGATATGCTTGTCATCCAGAGAAAAGGAAAGGTCCTGGTACCTGGACAGTGGATGCTCGCATCATATGACAGGAGACAA
Source organism: Medicago ruthenica (assembly GCA_018208015.1). Taxonomy (NCBI): domain Eukaryota; kingdom Viridiplantae; phylum Streptophyta; class Magnoliopsida; order Fabales; family Fabaceae; genus Medicago; species Medicago ruthenica. Next base: position 73,203,523 of record CM031371.1, read on the forward strand.
GTCCATGTTCTAAACCCTGAGTCTGAAAGAGGGAGGAACTGTGGGGTTTGGAGGAAGTCAGAAAGGAAAGATCATTGGTACTGGTAAGATAGGTAATTCTTCCCTGTACATTGATAATGTTTGGCTGGTAGATGGACTAAGACATAATTTACTTAGCATAAGTCAATTATGTGATAGTAATTATGAAGTCTTGTTCAATAAGAACACCTGTACTGTAATCAATAACAATGATAAGTCTGTAGTGTTCAAAGGAAACAGGAAAAACAATGTTTATAAAATCAATTTTTCTGAATTGGTTCAGCAGAAGGTAGTTTGCCTTCTGTCTGTGAGTGATGAGAAATGGGTATGGCACAAAAGGCTGGGACATGCTAACTGGAGACTCATCTCTAAGCTTAGCAAGTTACAGCTGGTTAGAGGTCTACCCAAAATTGACTATCACTCAGATGCACTTTGTTCAGCATGCCAAATTGGAAAGTTTTCAAAAACTTCTTTTAAATCTAAAAACATTGTTTCCACCTCAAAACCTTTAGAACTCCTTCACATTGATTTGTTTGGTCCTGTTGGAACAGCTTCAATCAATGGGAAGTATGGACTTGTAATTGTTGATGATTATAGTAGGTGGACTTGGGTTAAATTCCTTAGAACTAAAAATGAAACATATGATGTGTTTTTCAAATTCTGCAAACAAGTACAAAATGAAACTGATTTGAAAATTTTAAAAATCAGAAGTGATCATGGTGGGGAATTTGAAAATGAACCTTTTGAAAATTTTTGTGAAGATAATGGAATTCTCCATGAGTTCTCATCTCCTAGAACTCCACAACAAAATGGAGTTGTAGAGAGAAAGAACAGATCTTTACAGGAAATGGCCAGAACCATGATCCATGAATCCAAAATTGCTAAGTACTTTTGGGCAGAAGCTGTAAACACAGCATGTTATATTCAGAACAGGATCTATATCAGACCTATTCTGAATAAAACAGCATATGAACTGTTTAAAGGAAGAAAACCAGGTATTTCTTATTTTCATCAGTTTGGTTGTACATGCTACATACTGAACAATAAAATCTACCTAAAGAAATTTGATGCTAAGGCTCAAAAGGGTACCTTTTTAGGATACTCAGAGAGATCTAAAGCATACAGGGTGTATAATTCTGAAACACATGTTGTTGAAGAAGCTATACATATTAGATTTGATTATAAGAAGCCTGGTAATGAAATACCAGAGCTGGTTGAGAGTTTTCCAGACTTCAGACTCTCAAGAATCTTCAGAAGCTGAACCTAGTTCAGAGTCTGAAGAAGGCTCAGAAGCTGGAAATGATGAAGAATCTGAGAAACTCTCTGATAATGACACTACTCCTGAAGCAAATCAAGACCAGCATGGTTCTGAACAAATCCCTGATGGTTCTTTAGAAGCTAATCCACCCAGAACCTCATTCAAATACAAGTCTTCACATCCTGAGGAGATGATCATTGGAAACAAGAACAGTCCAAGGAAGACAAGATCAGCATTCAGTCAGAATGAGTCTAAGCTTGGCCTGCTATCCATGATTGAGCCCACAACAGCTGATGAAGCACTTGCAGATGATGGTTGGATTGTAGCAATGCAAGAAGAACTGAACCAGTTTCAAAGGAATGATGTCTGGGATCTAGTTGCAAGACCTGATCATAAGAACATCATTGGAACATAATGGGTGTTCAGGATCTGGTATAGACGACGAATCGCAGAAAATGATGTATCGCTTATCAGGATCTGGTATAGCCAACACTGGTGCCTTCGTCAATTTCTTCTTCAAAGTCTTAAAACTTTTCTCACATTCTTCATTCCAAATAAAGGGTAGACTTTTCCTGGTAAGACGTGTCAAAGGTAGAGCAATCTGAGAAAACTTCATGATGAATCTTCGGTAATAACCTGCTAGGCCCACGAAACTTCGGACTTTAGCTACACTCATGGGTCTATTCCAATTAAGGACAGCTTCAACTTTGGATGGGTTGACGGTCCCTCCTCCTCGAGAAATGACATGTCCCAAGAACTTAACCTCCGATAGCCAAAATTCACACTTACTGAACTTGGCGTACAATTGCTTCTCCCTAAGAACATTCAAAACGATCCTTAGGTGTTGGGAATGCTCTTGAGGGTCCTTGGAATATATTAGGATGTCGTCAATGAAGTTGACAACAAAATGGTATAGATATGGCTGGAAAATTCTGTTCATATACTCCATAAATACCGCTGGAGCATTAGTCACACCGAAAGGCATGACTAGGAATTCATAGTGTCCATAACACGTCCTGAAGGTCGTTTGAACACATCTGAGGACCTTATGCGGATCTGATGATAACCTGATCTAAGATCAATTTTAGAGAATATTGTCGCTCCTTTAAGTTGGTCTAGAAGGTCGTCAATCAAGGGGAGAGGATACTTATTCTTAATTGTCACCTTGTTCAACTAGCAGTAGTCTATACATAGTCTCATACTACCGTCTTTCTTCTTAACTAGTTAAATTGGCGCATCTGATAAGTCATAATTTATAGTTCTTTTAGGGTTTCTTTTCATGCAAGTTTAGTTGTTTTTCCTTATTTTCTTGAGCTATTTTACTTCAGTACCTTCGTTTTTCTTTTCTAGGCAATAATGATGATGAACAAGCATTTTGGAGCAAAATCACATAAAGTCGGGCAAGAAAAGTCAACTTTCGAGGCAAAAGTGAGATGGCACGGTCGTGCCATCATTTACACTAATCGTGCGCTGATTCTATGCAGATCGTGCCATTCCAGGCAGTAGGACTACACACCGCCGTTCCATCCTGGCGCACGGTCGTGCACGTGTTGTACTCTTCAGAGTTTTACATTTTGGAACTTGGCACGATCGTGCGCCCATATGGCACGGTCGTGCTCGTTATGCAGTAAAAAATAATGATTGAAAACTCTTGGTTTTTGCCAATAATTGTTATGTAATTTGTGGTTAATGCTTTTTCTAAGGCTTTAGGGTATAAATAGGGCTCTAATCAGACTTGTATATCATCTTGGAATGAGTGTAAAGTTACTATAGTGAGATTGTAACTCAAGCTTGTTCTAAGCTCAACCATTTATAAAATTTCTACACTTTTACATTTCTTTGCAATTTACTTTATTGTTCTTTACATTTCTGCACTTTATATTCCTGCAAATTTACAATTCTTGTCATTTATATTCTTCTCTTTACAATTCATGCAATTTATATTTTGTCAAATGTCTACAATGAACTCTTGTGAGTAGACTAGTCTAGTCTTGGGATTGTTGGAAAAGTCTAATGACTAGATCCTAATCAAACCAAGCCTAGACTCTATTTTATATAAAAACTATTTTCCTATCTAATTTCATCGTTTTCTAAACTTAATAGCAAGTATTGAACGAAGTACCGAACGGAGAAGTTCAATAACTACTATTTCATCATTTCAAATATCAAGTGAAGTATCGAACGAAGAAGCTTGATATTGGAACAAATGAGATTAGACAAGGTGTCACAAAGCTTGATGGAAAAAAGACTAAATGAATAGCTTTGTGAAACCTTGAGGCCATAAGACTCGCACTTAATGGGTCTCAATAGCAATCAACCATGAGAATAGGTGTGGTAGTTATTTAGATACATTCATGTAGTTCGAAAGAGACCATGAATTACCTTAGATAGTCTTGCCTTTGGAAAATGGATCCAATACAGAATAGAGACAAAGCTTGGCCGATTATTTTCTATTATTAGACATACCAATATATCCCAAGACTATTTTTACTTTATTAAATCAAAACCAAATATTTTCCAAACTCAAAATTTTAACTTGTTCAGCTAACATACTCTGAAAATATAATTGGTAATTACTAAACTCCCTGTGGATCGATATTTTTATTACGTGATAGTAATCGTGCACTTGCGGTAACACATCAGCACCCCAAGGGGATACATTGGGTCTCCATTTAGATGGCAGACTTCTGAGGATCTTGTTCACATGGTCAGCAGTTGAGTAACTCTTTTTCAGAATCTGATGTCCAGATACCAGAGTCTGAAACCTTGAGAACATAGTCTCAATGTTTTCATCCTCCTTCATCTTGAACATCTCATACTGTTGAACCAGAAGGTTAGCCTTGGCTTCTCTAACTTTCTTGTTTCCTTCATAGTTAGAGCATAAGGATGTGAAGATGGCCTTTGCAGTAGCTTTATCACTCAGCTTCAAGTATTCATTGTGAGGCAGAGAGTCCACTATAATACCTCTTACTCTGTGATGCTTTCTGTAGATCTTTCTTTCAGCATCAGTAAGATTCTTCCTGTTTATGGCAACTCCTTCTTCATCAACTGGTATAGTTGTACCATCTTCAATGATATCCCAAAGGCTATCATCTATTCCAATGATATGACTATACATCTTGCTTTTCCACCATGAAAATTTTTCAGGGTCACTAGTAAACATAGGAGGTCTATGGTGTGAGTGAGATTGCTTGTCATCTGTACCATAATCATATGATACAGCAGCGCCACCACTTCCAGATGTGGATTCACCAGATTCACCAGAAAACATGTTTTTCTCAGGATCTTGACTGACTCACTGTTAGGTGATTGAATATCAGAACCGAAGCTCTGATACCAACTAAAGGTGAGAAAAACACAAGAAGGGGGGTTGAATTGTGTTGGCTTTTTCTTTCTCAAAAACTTGAGTTAGTTCAGCTTCTGATTGGGATTAGAGTCTGAAGCTAATTTTCAGAGTTAGATGCAGCGGATTAAAAGTAAATGAGAGAGAGAGAGAGAGAAAGACACAAGCAATTATCCTGGTTCCTTCCACAACCCGGAAGTAGTCCAGTCCCCTTGTTACTTACAAGAGTTTTTTCACTATAATCCAAATAGTTACAAATGCTCAAGCACACAAGCAAGAGACTTCTAAATGCTTAAACACACAGTAAGAGACTTCTAATTGCTCAAGCACACAAGTAAGAGACTTCTGATTGCTCAAGCACACAAGCAAGAGACTTCTAATCAAACAGAGTTACAAATAAATATGCTTGAGTTGAACACTTGATATACTATCAGTGGTGTTCACAAAATACAACACAGTTTTCAAACTCTATACTTAAGAAATTCTAAGATGAGAAAGTTTGAAAGAATTTCTAAGTTATTGATGCGTAGTGAATTTGACAGAGTATTGGCACTTTCAAAATTGTAGAGTCTTATATTTTTCTCCTTCAAGTCTTCAGTCCTTTTATAGAGGGATAGAAAGACATTGAGAAGATGCCAGATTCTGACTTGATACCCAAGCTTCAATATTTTCCTTTGCTCTTAACTTGATCTTTCAGAACCACTATTGGATACATAATTTTAAATGTATGGTCCTGCATACTTAGAACAAGTATTAGCATATCCAATTTTCTTTTTAACACTTTGTTATCATCACAACTCAAAAAGGGACTTGTTCATACATTTTGTTCCAACAATCTCCCCTTTTTTGATGATGACAAACACAAGTATTAATAGAAAATTGTTGTTAATTTAATTAACAAGTTGACTTCAGGGTCTGAGGTTTATAAGCTCCCCCTGAGTCTGATAATCCACAAGGTGAGGTTTGTAAGCTCCCCCTGAGTCTTATCCAGGTTAATTAAATTCAGTTTAAATAAAAAAGTGAAAAATCACTCAGAATTATCTCACAGAAAATATGTTGGAACAAAATGTATGAACAAGTCCCTTTTGAGTTTTGATGATAACAAAGTGTTAAAAAGAAAATTGGATACGCTAATACTTGTTCTAGTGTGCAGGACCATATACTTAAAAGTTATGTATCTAACAGTGGTTCTGAAAGATCATGTTAAGAGCGAAGAAAAACTTTGAAGCTTGTGTTGCAAGTCTGAAGACATTCAGCGTCTGAAGGTCAGCGTCTGAAGATCAGTGTCTGAAGGTCAGCGTCTAAAGATCAGTGTCTGATGAACAGTGTCTGAAGGTCAGCGTATGAAGATCAGCGTCTGAAGACTGGGAGTCTGGAGTCTGAAGTTTGAAGTCTGAAGCAAACTCAGAAGTCAACAGCTGTCACTTTCAACAGTACAGTACGACAAGACCTCTGTGAAAATCTCAGAGTCAGAACCGCTCTCTGCAACGTTGTCTCCCTGGATGAAACACGCAATCCATATCAAGGATGAAATCAACGATGGATGAAGCTTCAATTTCAAACGACTCTATTGATGACATGGCATCTTCTCAACGACTCTTTATTCCTCTATAAAGGACTAAAGATTTGAAGAAGAATTTAGCGACAAGACTCTGCAATTCTGAAAGCGCCATTACTCTGCTAAATTCGAAAGTCATCAATAACTTAGAAATTCTTACAAAGTTTCTTATCTTAGAATTTCTTAAGTATAGAGTCTGAATCTGTGTTGTATTCTGTGGACACCACTGATAGTATGTCAAGTGTTCAACTCAAACATATTCTTTTGTAAATCTGTTTGATTCGAAGTCTCTTGCCTGTGTGCTTGAGCAATCAGAAGTCTCTTACTTTGTGTTTGAGCATAGAAAGTCTCTTACTTTGTGTTTGAGCAATTGGAAGTCTCTTACTTTGTGTTTGAGCATAGGAAATCTCTTACTTTGTGTTTGAGCAATTGGAAGTCTCTTACTTTGTGTTTGAGCATAGGAAGTCTCTTACTTTGTGTTTGAGCATTTGGAAGTCTCTTACTTTGTGTTTGAGCATAGGAAGTCTCTTGCTGTGTGGTTGAGCAATTTGTAATCTTGGTGATTATAGTGAAAAATCTCTTGTAAGTAACAAGGGGACTGGACTACTTCCGGGTTATGGAAGGAACAAGGATAATTGCTTGTGTCCTTCTCTCTCTAATTTACTTTATATCCGCTACAACATAACTCTGAAAATTGCTTCAGAATCTGACAACATCAGACTCTGAACTAACCTAAGTTTTTGAGACAGAAAAAGGCCAACACAATTCAACCTGAGAAATTTTCATAGTGGAAAAGCAAGATGTATAGTCATATCATTGGAATAGATGATAGTCTATGGTACATCATTGAAGATGGTATAACTATACCAGTTGATGAAGAAGGAGTAGTTATTGATAGAAAAAGCCTTACTGATGCTGAAAGAAAGATTTACAGAAAGCATCACAAAGTAAGAGGTATTATTGTGGACTCTACTGCAAAGGCCATCTTCACATCCTTATGCTCTAACTATGAAGGAAACAAGAAAGTTAGGGAAGCCAAGGCTAACCTTCTGGTTCAATAGTATGAGTTGTTCAAGATGAAGGAGGATGAAAACATTGAGACTATGTTCTCAAGGTTTCAAACTCTAGTATCTGGAGTTCAGATTCTGAAAAAGAGTTACTCAACTGCTGACCATGTGAGCAAGATCCTCAGAAGTCTGCCATCTAAATGGAGACCTAAAGTGACTGCTATTGAGGAAGCTAAAGATCTAAATACTCTAAGTATTGAAGATCTTATAAGCTCTCTCAAAGTGCATGAACTGGGACTCAATGAAGATGAATATGTTAGAAAGTCTAAGTCTATAGCACTTAAATCTAAAGGAAAGTCATCAAAAGCTCTAAAAGCTATAGAATCTGATGAAGAATCTCTTGAGGGAAGTTCTGAAGAAGATTCAGAAGTTGAGGAGCTAGCCATGCTTTCTAAAAGATTTCAGTACTTGATGAAAAGAAAAAAGAAGTTCTCTAACAGGAACAGTAACTTCAAAGGATCTGTGTTGGTTATTTGAAGGTTGGCTACATGTTTGGTAAAATCAAAGTTCTCAAGCAATGCGTCTCCAGAACCTTTTGAGTCTTCAGAAGCAAGAAATTAGATTTGAGGAGGTTCAGAAGCTGAAAACTGGGTTTACTGTTCATCAGAAGCAAAATTGGCCTTCAGACGCTGGTACTATTCATCAGACGCAGAACCGGGCTTCAGACGCACTGTTCAGACGTTGACTGGCGTTGACCTTCAGAAGCTGCCTTCAGACGTTGACTGGCGTTGACCTTCAGAAGCTGAACTTCAGAAGCTGATTTCAGAAGCTGCATTCTTTGTGATTAATTATGTGCGTATCTGTTGAAGATTTATTCAGGCATTTGTTTTCTAGAAGGCTGATAATTTTGGTGAAGATCTTGGTGAAGATTGGCTTCGTGTTTATGAATGAATATATTTCAAAGGGATCTTTGCATTATATGATTCAGAAATATATGTTTCCTTTTTGAGCCTTTGCAGAATTTCAGAATTTTATTTTGAAGAAGATATGATTCAGAATTATGTGTGCCTGCTGAAGACTATATAAGAAGACATGATGCTGCTATTGAAGATTGATTGAGTAAAAAACAGTTTTTATTATAAGAGTCTGTGTAAGCTTTAGGCTTTGTTTGTACACCACTCATCTGAGTTGGTTTAGTTGTTTTGAGTTGTAAATCATTCTAAGCTTTTAAGTATGAATGATGTTTTTGATGTATTGAAGAGTGTCTTCATAACTAGTGTTGTTTTCAGAGTTGTTAGTAACTGGGTTGTAGTTACTTGATTAGGAAGTAAGAGGGGGTTCTTATACCTAGGGGTTACTGGGTAGAAATCTTGACTGGTGGAGATTAAGTCAGAAGACTAGGAACAGGGGCTGTGTCTTGAGTCTTAGGATTAATTCCTCATAGTGGATTTCCTTACTGGATTGGTATCCTCCAGATGTAGGTGATGTTTGCACCGAACTGGGTTAATAAATACTGTGTGTTCTTTACTTTCTGCACTTTTATTTGCTGCTTCTGAACCAGTTTTATTATGCTTTGTTTTACATTCATCGTGCTTTGTTTTTGTGTACTGATTCATACCTGCCAGAATTTCAATTGGCATCAGAGCAGGCACCCTGCCTGTTATTGGGTGAGCTCCAGGGAAGACTTTTCTGGCAAGAATGGACAAGGAAGGAGGATATGTTAACAGACCACCTCTGCTGGATGGGACAAACTATGAATATTGGAAGTCTCGTATGTGTGCATTCCTGAAATCCATAGACAGTAGGACCTGGAAAGCAGTGCTAAAAGGTTGGGATCATCCAGTTGTGTTAGACAAAGATGGGAATAAGACTGAAGTGCTGAAACCAGAAGAAGAATGGACAAAGGCTGAAGATGATCTGGCTCTTGGAAACTCCAAAGCCTTGAATTCATTATTCAATGGAGTGGACAAGAACATGTTCAGACTGATCAAGTAGTGTACCATAGCCAAGGATGCCTGGGAGATACTCAAGACCACTCATGAAGGAACTTCAAAGGTTAAGCTGTCCAGACTTCAATTATTGACCACAAAATTTGAGAATTTGAAGATGATGGAGGATGAGAACATTCAAGACTTCTATATGAATGTCCTAGATATGGCAAATTCTTTTGAGTCTCTTGGAGAGAAGATGTCAGATGAGAAGATTGTTAGAAAAATACTCAGGTCACTTCCTAAAAGATTTGACATGAAAGTGACAGCTATTGAGGAAGCTCATGACATCTCCACTATGAAGGTTGAGGAGTTAATTGGATCCTTGCTGAATTTTGAAAGCTTTCTGTAAACAGACTGAGAAGAAAGGGAAAGGAGTAGCTTTTGCAGTCAATTCTGAAGCTGATGATCAACAAGAGTTTGATGAGGATGATGAAGGCTTATCAGAAGTGTTGTACCCCAATTTTGTCCAAGCCTTTTAAAAAAAAAAAGGGAGAAAGTCAACACAAAAAAAGAGTCAACCTTTGTTTAAATAAATAATAAATAATAATAAAATTTATTATTATTTATTATCCTTCTTTTACTTTTATTATTATTATTATTATCATTTTTATTTTATTATTTTTCTTTTATTATTTTACTTTTATTATTATTATTACTTTTGATTTTATGTTTATCAAAAAAAAAAAAAAGAAAAAAAGAAAGCAAAAGAAAAAAGAAAGTTTATTTCAAAAAGAGAAACAAAATAAAAAGAAACAAAAACAAGGAGCAGCAAAAAGAAAGGAGCAAAGCCTACACGGGCCCAGCCCATTTGGTTCAGAAAAGAAAAAAAAGAAACAAAGAAAGAAGAGCACGTGCTGTGCACGCCTCTTCAGACTCAGAAGAAGAAAAGGAAAGAAACCCAGAACACGTGCAAGGCACACGCCTTCAGACACACAAGGAAAGAATAAAAACAAGAAGACTGGGCACGTGCCCAGCACACTTCTTCTTCCCCAATTGCCCTGCGCCCTGACCTTCACTTTCCAGCACACAAGCCATTGCCATTTCCCCTCTTCTCTTTTATCAAAACCAGTCAATGGTTGCTGCAAAACCGCTTGCCCTGTTTCTGAAACAGCTTGCCCAAAGTCTGAAATGGCTGACCTTTGTCCAGCATTCCTTCTTTCCTTCTCAGTCAGCACACGTTTTCCTTTGTTTCTCCCCAAGCTCTGTAAACAGCACACTACCTTTTCCTGTTTGTCTTCTCAAAATTGCAAATCTCAATCCCAAAGGGCATCTCAAGTTGCAACCTGCACAGACAGCACCCTGTTTCCAGCAATTCCTGTCAAATTCAACCCCATTGGGTTCTGAATTAAGCCAAAGTCTTCACCATGATCACAAGGCAGGGTCACTTCCCTCCTTTTGCATTAAATGCTAGCCAATTGTCCTGATCATAGCCCACAAAGCAGCCTGGTTTTAGGGGATTTTCATCATTACAATTGATCCTGATTTGCCTATATAAGCAATGCAATGCAGAAGGATTAAGGACCAAAAATTTAAGAGTTCTTTGAGTTAGAAATTCAGACAGTTTTAAGAGCAATTGTTGAGAGTTTTAACACAGTTTTTTCAAACACATCTCAAGAACAAAACACAGTTCACACACAGAATTCTAACACAGTTTGTTCAACACCATTCAATCCAATCCTAGAGCAATTAAGCAGTTTGTTTTTAGGGGATTTTAGAACAAACTCAGTGTCAACAGAAACATTAGAAAAGCTCTGTTTTTTCTGTTTCTTTTCTTTCACAAATCATCCCAAACAATCACAAATCAAGCCAGCTATCAAACCTCCATAAACATCACACCAAAGTAAGGAATAACAGCAAAAACATCATCTGTTATTGCTGTTTCTTATTCCTCATCAATCCAGTTTTGCAAAACTGCAATCATTCAAAGCCTGTTTCAGTTTCTTGCATCCCAAGCATCAGTTGGAAATTTGTAAGTCTTTTTGAACTCCTTATCAAGCATTTGCATTCTAATTACATTTGTTTTGGGTTCCTATTGCTTCAACGTCAGTTTTTCTGCATTATTAGTGTTTGTTTAATTCATTTTCAAACTAAAAACATCTTTTGAAACTTCAAAGAAATCCCAAGGTTTGCAAAACACCAAAACAGAAGTGTGAAGGTGAGAAAAACACACAAGAAGGTGGGGTTGAATTGTGTGGACTCCAAAAAAAAAACTTGGTTTCTTTCTTTTCAAAAACTTAAGTTAAGTTCAGAAGCTGATATGAATCAGTTCTGAACTATTATCAAGAGTATTGCAGCGGATTCAATATGAAAAGAGAGAGGGAAAGAGAGACACACAAAGATTTATACTGGTTCCTTCCAAATGTTGGAAGTAGTCCAGTCCCCTTGTTTTCCAACAAGAGATTTTCACTATAATCAGATGATTACAATTGCTCAACCACCAAGGAAGAGACTTCCAGTTGCTCAACCACCAAGGAAGAGGCTTCCAATTGCTCAACCACAAAGGAAGAGGCTTCTAGTGCTCAAGACACTAAGTCAAGAGGCTTCCCAATGCTCAGACACAAAGTACTGAGACTTCCTTACTAGACCACAAAGGAATGAGATTACAACTTGCTCAAAACACTAAGTAATGAGACTTAAGATGCTTAGTACGCAGACTAAGACTTAGACCAAACTGATTTACAAAGAAGGTAAGTTTGGGTTGAACACTTGATAAAATATCAGAGGTGTTCTCTTAATACAACACAGGTTAAGACTCTTAACCTTAAGAAATTCTAAGTTACAACAGATAAAAGAATTTCTAAGAGGTTTGTGAACTTTGAGTTTTGACAGCAAAACAGAGCAAGTTTCAGACACATTTTATCCAAGAGTCTTAGCAAAAATCTTCTTCAAATCTTCTTCCTTTTATAGAGGAAATTAGAGCTGTTGAAGACTTGCAGAAAATAAGCAGAGAGCCGTTGCAAATTGAGAGCTAGGTTAGCTGCAATTGTGTGCTGAACTTTTTGCAGAAAACAGAGCAGCAGCCATCTTTGAATTTGCTTTCCTTAAAAGTTGGGGAATGTTTAAGTCAGGGAGACAACTGTTCCATTGGGTTGTTCTGACACATCCAGGCATTAAATGCCCACAGTAACAATTGCTTTCCATGCCACATCAGACTTCAGAAGCTTCTCTTCATCAGAAGTTGGCTTCACGTACTGAACATCAGAAGCTACTGAACATCAGAAGCTGCCTTCGGTTGTACGGATCAGAAGCTGGTCTTCAGACGTTGACTTTTGTTGACTTCTTCAGACGCAGCTTCAGAAGCACCTCTTCAGGAGCACTTCTTCAGACCCTGTTTTCTTCCAACTTTGCAACTTGCTTCTTAGCTTTCCTTTCTTGCTCTTAAGCTTGTTCTTCCATAACCATTATCAAATTCTGATCATTAAACACGTGGTTCTGAAATAACTTGAACAAAGCATTAGCAAATAACCAATTTTCTATTTAACACTTTTGTTATCATCAAAACCATAAAGAGAGATATGTTTACACATAATGTTTCAACAATCTCCTCCTTAATTTAGAAGAGAGTTGTTTAACACATTTTGTTCCAACAATCTCCCCCTTTTTGATGATGACAAACATAAGTATTAAATCAGAAAATTGTTGTTAACCTAATTAACAAGTTAACTGCAGGGTGTGAGGTTTGTAAGCTCCCCCTGAGTTTGATCCAAGTTAATTAAGTTCAGTTTAAATCACAAATGTGAGAATTTCAGAATTGTTGTTAAGTTTAATTAACAAGCTGACTTCAGGAGAGGTTTGTAAGCTCCCCCTAGGTCTGACAGTCCTCAAGGTTAGGTTTGTAAGCTCCCCTTGATTCTTATCTAAGTTAATTAAACTCAGCTTTAAACAATCAAGTGAAATTAACACTTAGAATTTTAAATAACTTGCTGACTTCAGGTTCTGAGGTTTGTAAGCTCTCCCCCTAAGTCTGATAATCCACAGGATGAGTTTTGTAAGCTCCCTGAGTCTTATCCAAGTTATTTTAAATTCATTTTACTCACTAAGAGTAATGTATATCTCACAAAATTTAATTCAGAGGCTAAGGGTTAAAAACAGTTCTCATAAGTTAAATTCAATCAGAACTTTAACTTATGTTCGGAGCCTCAGGTTTTAATACCTTTTACTCCCCTTTCATAAGTTAATTACTGACAGAATTTAACTTATAATTGAGCTCAGGAGCTTTAATACTTGTTTTACTTTTCTCCCCCTTTTGTCATCAACAAAAAGTTTTGGAAAAAATCTCTCCCCCTTTTTAAGAAGGGTTAAAAAAAATTTCTCCCCCTTTCAAAAAGAGTTTGAAAACATCTCTCCCAAAAAAAAAATTCAGAATTTTGAGAGAGTTAGAAAACCATGTGAGATAATTATGCAATCATATAGATAATCAAGCAGCAAAGATGAGCATCAGAGCATACTTGATTTTCAATGAGTATATGACATTGCATTGAAAATAGAATGTTGTTCAGAAGCAGAAAAGATAGTGCAGTGCTTCTGATCAGAGCATTCTTTGTTCAGACATAGTTTGTTCAGTATAATTTGTTCAGTATCAGAGCAAATCTGAGCTATTTTAAACAAAGTTGTTCAGTTCATGTACCAACTGAAGGTTTATATCAGAGCCTGATACCAAATTTGAAAAACAGTTCTAAAGGCTGAACATGTCTGATAAAACTTGAGCATTTGAAAAATGTGTCTGTGTTAAAACAGTTTAAAACAGACTGATACCAATTGAAATTAAAGCAAATTTAGCAGTTGATATCAAAACAGAAAATCACATTTTTATATTGATGACTTTGGGAGGGATAGAGTATAAACTTTCAAAGCTTTAATCATCATTGCCCAGGGTTATACTTATCAGATTCTGACCAAACATTAGATTTCTATCAGATTCAGTAGTCAGAAAATCCAGGTTCTGAACCTTCAGACTCTGAAGTTTTTCAGGCTTGACTTTCTTCAGACTCTCAAAAAATGAGTGTCTGATAAGTCCTAGCTTATGATAAACTCAGAATCAAGGTTTTCATTCAGATTCAAGCACATTTCTCAAGAGACAAAATGCATGTTCAGATTCTTTTTAATAAAATTGAATCTTTCTTCTGTTAGGGGTTTTGTGAATATGTCAGCCCATTGATGATCAGTATCAATGAACTGAATATCTAAAACACCCTTCTGAACATAGTCTCTGATAAAATGATGTTTTATTTCTATGTGCTTGGCTCTAGAATGTAGAATTGGATTTTTAGACAGACATATTGCAGCAGTGTTAATCACAATAAATTGGAATGTTATCTGCATGAATCTGATAATCCTCTAATTGATGTTTCATCCAGAGCAGTTGTGTGCTACAACTTGCAGCTGAGATGTATTCTGCTTCTGCTGTTGACAAAGCAATGGTTGCTTGTCTCTTGCTGGCCCAGGATATCAGATTTTCACCAAGAAACTGACAGTTTCCACTGGTGGACTTTCTTTCAATCCTGTCCCCAGCATAGTCAGCATCACAGAATCCAACTAGCTTATAATTCAGAGATTTCTTATACAGAAGTCCCAAATTAGTTGTTCCTTTCAGATACCTAAAGATTCTCTTGACAGCAGTCATATGAGATTCTCTAGGATCTGACTGGAATCTAGCACACAGACATACACTAAATAAAATATCTGGCCTAGAAGCAGTTAAGTATAAAAGAGAACCTATCATACCTTTGTACAGCTTCTGATCTACTTTAGAGCCATTGTCCTCTTTGCTTAAGGTGCAGGTAGGATGCATTGGTGTTGTCATCAGCTTGCAATCATCCAGCTGGAACTTCTTCAGAAGCTCTTTAGTGTATTTGGACTGATGAACATAGACACCATCTTTGCATTGGTTGATTTGAATTCCCAAAAAGAATTTCAGCTCACCCATCATGCTCATTTCAAATTCATCCTGCATTAACTTTGAAAATTCTTTGCAAAGAGAGGCATTAGTAGAACCAAATATGATATCATCAACATATATTTGCACAATTAAGATTTCTTTCTTAACAGTTTTCCTGAAGAGTGTATTATCAACTTGACCTCTTACAAAATCATTTTTAATCAAGAAATTGCTCAGTCTTTCATACCAAGCTCTGGGAGCTTGTTTCAGACCATACAAAGATTTCTTAAGTTTAAAAACAAAGTCTGGATTTTTAACATCTTCAAAACCAGGAGGTTGTTTTACATACACTTCTTCAGAAATTACACCATTTAAGAAAGCACTCTTAACATCCATTTGATACAAGATGATATCATGATTAACAGCATAAGAAAGAAGTAACATGATTGCTTCCAGTCTTGCAACTGGAGCAAAAGTTTCTGTGTAATCAATTCCTTCTTGCTGGTTGTACCCTTGAGCTACTAATCTAGCCTTGTTTCTGATCACTTCTCCTTGTTCATTGAGCTTGTTTCTGAACACCCATTTTGTTCCAATGATGTTCTTATGATCAGGTCTTGCAACTAGATCCCAGACATCATTCCTTTGAAACCGGTTCAGTTCTTCCTGCATTGCTACAATCCAACCTTCATCTTCAAGTGCTTCATCAGCAGTTGTGGGCTCAATCATGGATAGCAGGCCAAGCATAGATTCATTCTGAGTGAATGCTGATCTAGTCTTTATTGGACTGCTCTTGTTTCCAATGATCAACTCCTCAGGATGTGAAGACTTGTATTTGAATGAGGTTCTGGGTGGATTAGCTGCTGAAGAACCATCAGGGATTTGTTCAGAACCATGCTGGTCTTGATTTGCTTCAGGAGTAGTGTCATTATCAGAGAGTTTCTCAGATTCTTCATTGTTTTCAGCTTCTGAACCTTCTTCAGACTCTGAACTGGGTTCAGCTTCTAAAGGTTCTTCTGAGATTCTGACATCTGCAAAACTCTCAACCAGCTCTGGTATTTCATTACCAGGCTTCTTATCATCAAACCTAATGTGTATAGCTTCTTCAACAACATGTGTTTCAGAATTATACACCATGTATGCCTTAGATCTCTCTGAGTATCCTAAAAAGGTACCCTTTTGAGCCTTGGCATCAAATTTCTTTAGGTAGATTTTATTGTTTAGTATGTAACATGTACAACCAAACTGATGAAAATAAGAAATACTTGGTTTTCTTCCTTTAAACAGTTCATATGCTGTTTTATTCAGAATGGGTCTGATATAGATCCTGTTCTGAATATAACATGATGTGTTTACAGCTTCTGCCCAAAAGTACTTAGCAATTTTGGATTCATGGATCATGGTTCTGGCCATTTCCTGTAAAAATCTGTTCTTTCTCTCTACAACTCCATTTTGCTGTGGAGTTCTAGGAGATGAGAACTCATGGATAATTCCATGATCTTCACAAAAATTTTCAAATGGTTCATTTTCAAATTCCCCACCATGATCACTTCTGATTTTTAAAATTTTCAAATCAGTTTCATTTTGTACTTGTTTGCAGAATTTGAAAAACACATCATATGTTTCACTTTTAGCTCTAAGGAACTTAACCCAAGTCCACCTACTATAATCATCAACAATCACAAGTCCATACTTCTTCCCATTGATTGAAGCTGTTCCAACAGGACCAAACAAATCAATGTGAAGGAGTTCTAAAGGTTTTGAGGTGGAAACAATATTCTTAGATTTAAAAGAGGTTTTAGAAAATTTTCCGATTTGGCATGCTGAACACAGTGCATCTGAGTGATAATCAATCTGAGGTAGGCCTCTAACCAGCTGTAACTTGCTAAGCTTAGAGATGAGTCTCTAGTTAGCATGTCCCAGCCTTTTGTGCCAAACCCATTTCTCATCACTCACAGACAGAAGGCAAACAACCTTCTGCTGAACCAATTCAGAAAAATTTATTTTATAAACATTGTTTTTCCTACTACCTTTAAACACTACAGACTTATTTTCATTGTTGATTACAGTGCAAGTGTTCTTATTAAACAAGACTTCATAATTACTATCACATAATTGACTTATGCTAAGTAAATTATGTCTAAGTCCATCTACCAGCCAAACATCATCAATGTACAGGGAAGAATTACCTATCTTACCAGTACCAATGATCTTTCCTTTCTGACTTCCTCCAAACCCCACAGTTCCTCCCTCTTTCAGAGTCAGGGTTTGGAACATAGACTTGTCCCCTGTCATATGATGCGAGCATCCACTGTCCAGGTACCAGGACCTTTCCTTTTCTCTGGATGACAAGCATATCTCATCTTCTTCATCTGAATATGAGCAAGATTCTGCATCAGAAAATGCATTTGCCATCAAGGCCAGGTTTGCTTCTTCTTCATCAGATTCAGACTCATTGTCCAGATCATCCCATGTTGCCATGAGACTCTTTTTAAGCTTGTTTCTGAAACTGCTGGACTTTGAGCTGGACTTCTTTGCTTTCTCTTTAGACTTTTCCATCTGAAGATCAGGACAGTCAGCAATAAAATGCCCAGGCTTCTTGCAGTTGTAACAGCATTCCTTCTGGTTTTCCCTCTTTGAACCAGATCCTCTAGAGTTACTGCTTCTGTTAGAGAATTTTTTCTTTCTATTCATTAGATACTGAATTCTTTTAGAAAGCATTGCAAGCTCATCAGCATCTGAATCTTCATCAGAATTTCCCTCAGGAAATTCTTCTTCAGATTCAATAGCTTTCAAGGCTTTAGCAGGCTTTCTTTTAGATTTCAGAGCTAATGATTTTGGTTCTCTAACAGACTCGTCCTCATTGAGTCCTAGTTCATGCACCTTGAGGGAGCTTATAAGATCCTCAATACTTAAAGTATTCAGATCCTTAGCTTCCTCAATAGCAGTCACTTTAGGTCTCCATTTGGATGGCAGACTTCTCAAGAGTTTGTTCACATGATCAGCTGTGGTATAACTCTTCTTCAGAATCTGAAGTCCAGAAACCAGAGTCTGAAATCTTGAGAACATTGTCTCAATATTTTCATCCTCTTTCATTCTGAACAATTCATATTGCTGAACAAGGATGTTAGCCTTAGCTTCTCTAACCTTTTTATTACCTTCATAGTTAGAGAAGAGGGATGTGAAGATGGCCTTTGCTGTTGACTTGTCACTTAGCTTCTGGTACTCAGAGTGAGGTAGGGAATCCACAATGATTCCTCTCACATTGTGATGCTTCCTATAGATTTTTCTTTGTGCATCACTTAAAGCTCTTCTGTTGACAGCAACACCTTCTTCATCAACTGGTATTGAGATTCCATCTTCAATGATATCCCAAAGTGAGTCATCAATACCAATTATATGACTGTACATTTTGCTCTTCCACCATGAGAACTTTTCTGGATCACCGGTAAACATTGGGGGTTTATTGTGTGATCTAGATTTTCTGTCATCTGTACCATAGTCATATGATACAGTTCTTTGATTTCTGGGAGAGGGTGGAGGTGAACCACTAGTTGAGGCCATGTTTTTCTCAGGATCCTACTGACACACTGTTAAGTGTTAATATCAGAACCGGAGCTCTGATACCAACTGAAGGTGAGAAAAACATACAAGAAGGGGGGGTTGAATTGTGTGGACTCCAAAAAAAAAACTTGGTTTCTTTCTTTTCAAAAACTTAAGTTAAGTTCAGAAGCTGATATGAATCAGTTCTGAACTATTATCAAGAGTATTGCAGCGGATTCAATATGAAAAGAGAGAGGGAAAGAGAGACACACAAAGATTTATACTGGTTCCTTCCAAATGTTGGAAGTAGTCCAGTCCCCTTGTTTTCCAACAAGAGATTTTCACTTTAATCAGATGATTACAATTGCTCAACCACCAAGGAAGAGACTTCCAGTTGCTCAACCACCAAGGAAGAGGCTTCCAATTGCTCAACCACAAAGGAAGAGGCTTCTAGTGCTCAAGACACTAAGTCAAGAGGCTTCCCAATGCTCAGACACAAAGTACTAAGACTTCCTTACTCAGACCACAAAGGAATGAGATTACAACTTGCTCAAAACACTAAGTAATGAGACTTAAGATGCTTAGTACGCAGACTAAGACTTAGACCAAACTGATTTACAAAGAAGGTAAGTTTGGGTTGAACACTTAATAAAATATCAGAGGTGTTCTCTTAATACAACACAGGTTAAGACTCTTAACCTTAAGAAGTTCTAAGTTACAACAGATAAAAGAATTTCTAAGAGGTTTGTGAACTTTGAGTTTTGACAGCAAAACAGAGCAAGTTTCAGACAGATTTTATCCAAGAGTCTTAGCAAAAATCTTCTTCAAATCTTCTTCCTTTTATAGAGGAAATTAGAGCTGTTGAAGACTTGCAGAAAATAAGCAGAGAGCCGTTGCAAATTGAGAGCTAGGTTAGCTGCAATTGTGTGCTGAACTTTTTGCAGAAAACAGAGCAGCAGCCATTTTTGAATTTACTTTCCTTAAAAGTTGGGGAATGTTTGAGTGTCGCGTCGAATTTCGGATATCAAGCTATTGGGAAGCTTTGAATCACTAAATTTAAATCACGACTGAACTTTTAATTTTTCGGGGAAAAAGGAAAAAAGTACTAAATTACCTTGAGAAAAGATTTTAGGTTCGAAAGTCGATTATGCGAGGGGAAGGTATTAGCACCCCTCACATCCGTTGTACTCAACGGGAACCTCTTAGTTGACTTAGGCTTAAAATGTCTTTGACGTTTTGCTTGCACGCTTAATCATATATATATATAAAGGAAAAAGAAAATATAATGTGAGGTGAAGAAAGAGATAAAAACAAACGAAAGAGAAAAGAAAAAAAAGGTTTTTTATTAACGGGCTTGACAAGATGTCGATCTTGCTCCTACGTATCTCCTGGTAGTCGGAGAATTCAAAGCGTACGTAGTTCTTTGGAAAAAATTTGTTTGTTGGTTCGTTTTGATTAAAAAAGATTTGATCGCGCCCGAGCGAAAAAACTTGAAAAGAAAATAAAAGTAAATGTCAACTGTTCGGGTTGTTACCGAACTTGCCATTGACGACGGGAAATGGAAAAGTAAATGTCAGCTGTTCGGGTTGTTGCCTGTTGAGTCTTTAAGTGTTGGCTGCATTGTTTGGCAAAACCAAAGTATGGAATAGAAGCTTTTCCTTATGATGAACATTTCTTCAGTTACAAGTTTTCTCATTTAAAGCCATTCAGAAGCTCAAAATCACATCAGAAGCTGAAATGCTCATCAGGAGCACTGTAGCACTTCAGAAGCAGTTTCAGGTTCTGAAGCCAGCGTTGACTTCTGTTGACCACATCAGAAGCTGGGTTTGCTGGATTGTTTTTGCGCGTATCTTGGGAGATTTAACAAAGATTTATGTTTGTCTAATTGCTTCTAGAAGGCTGGTTTTATTGGAGAAGATATCTTTGAAGATTTGGTTCAAAATTATGAAAATTCATATTTTCTGTTTTAAATCTTTCAAAGATTTAATGCTGTTTTATTTGTTACATTATTGGATCAATCTTATTCCAGTAACAAATCAATTCAGAAGATTTGGAGCATAATTAAGAGGCTTGCTGAAGATTATAAAAGGAGGAGCTTTGCTATTGAAGACTTACGATTTACAGAGTCATAATTCAGAGAATAGAGTCTGTGTTTTAAACTTAGAGTTTTTATTGTGCATCACTCATGTTTGAGTTGATTTAGAGTTTTAATTGAGTTGTAATTCATTCTAAGCCTTTAGGTACGAATGAAGTTTTGTCTTTGAAGTCTTTCTGAAAAACAGGGTAGTTGTGTTTCAGAACTGGTTAAGTTCAAAGGGTAGTTCAAGTAGCTGGGTTGTAGTTACTTGAATAGGAAGTTAGAGGTTTTCTAATACTCAACGTGTTGGGTAGAATTCAAGACTAGGTGGAGATTAATTGCTTGGGATAGGAACTGGGAGTCAGTGTCTGAGTCTTAAGGGTTAATTCCAATAGTGGAATTCCTTCCTGGATTGGTATCCCCCAGAGTAGGAGGTGTTTACTCCGAACTGGGTTAACAAACCTTGTGTGTTCTTTAGCTTTCCTGCACTTTTTATTTCTGCTATTTATCTGCTTTAAATTGTGCTGTGTCATTGTTCAGAACCTGTGTTGGTTCAGAACCTGAAATCTCTTAAGTATTGCCTGGCCAGAATTTCAATTGGCATCAGAGCAGGCACCCTGCCTGTAAATTGGGTGAGATCCAGAGGAGTTTATTTCTGGCAAGCATGGATAGAGAAGGAGGCTATGTCAATAGACCACCCCTATTAGATGGCACAAACTATGAGTATTGGAAGTCTAGGATGTGTGCCTTCTTAAAATCTATTGACAGCAGAACTTGGAAAGCTGTGATTAAAGGCTGGGATCATCCTGTGTATACAGACAAAGATGGTAACAAGACTGAGGTTCTGAAGCCTGAGGAGGAATGGACCAAAGCTGAAGATGATCTGTCACTGGGAAATTCAAAAGCTTTGAATGCTATCTTTAATGGTGTTGATCAGAACATGTTCAGACTTATCAAACAATGCACTGTTGCAAAGGAGGCCTGGGAAATCTTAAAGACAACTCATGAAGGAACTTCTAAGGTGAAGATGTCCAGATTACAGCTGCTGACCACCAAGTTTGAGAACCTGAAGATGAAGGAGGATGAATCCATTCAGGATTTTTACATGAATGTGCTGGATATGGCCAATTCCTTTGACTCTCTTGGTGAAAAGATGTCTGATGAGAAGTTAGTCAGGAAAATCCTCAGGTCCCTGCCCAGAAGGTTTGATATGAAGGTCACTGCAATTGAGGAGGCTCATGATATTTCTGCTATGAAGGTTGAGGAGCTGATTGGGTCACTACTCAATTTTGAAACTGCCTTTTGTAAACAGACTGAGAAGAAAGGAAAAGGTGTAGCTTTTAGTGTAAATTCTGAAGCTGATGATCAACAAGAGTCTGAAGAGGATGACTTATCAGAAGCTCTTGTGTTGCTGGGAAAACAATTCAACAAGATTCTGAAGAATGTTAACAGAAAAGCCAAAGCCAAAGGTCAGAACTTCAGATTCAATAACAAGAAGCAACAAACTGATGAGAAGAAGACCAAGTCTGAGGAGAAAAGCAACCAAGCCAAAGGTGTGCAGTGCTATGAGTGTGAGGGCTATGGGCATATCAAATCTGAATGTCCTACTTTTCTTAAGAAGCAGAAGAAGAGCCTAGCTGTTGCATGGTCTGATGATGGTTCTGAAGATGATGATGTTAGTGAATCTGATATGTGTGATACTGGTCTAGTTGTGAGGTCAGGAGCTATCTTGAAGAAGGAAGCTGTTTTAGAGTCTGAGACCTTTTCAGAGTCTGACTCAGAGTCTGAAGCCTCATATGTGTCTGAAGCTGCTAAAACCTCATATGATGAATTAGTTGATAACTACAAGAAGCTGTATACCAGAAGTGCTGAGGTTTGCAAACAAGTTTTGGATCAGAAGGAGACTATTCTTCAACTGGAGGCTGAAAAAGGTGAACTGTTAGTGCAGAATTCAGATTTAAAAGAAGAAGTGAAGCAACTGAACTCCCAACTCGACCAAATGAAAAAGCAAGTGAAGATGTTGAATTCTGCTACTGATAAGTTGGAGGACATTTTGGGGAATCAGCAACAAGGAAAAACTGGTTTAGGTTTTGTTGATCAGACTCAGATTCCTAAACAGATGAGTTTTGTTCCTGCTACTCAAAATCATGACTCTATGGTTGGAACATCAAAGAGGAGACCTCAGAAACAAGCCCAGATGCAAGGTCAGAAGTATGTTCAGATGCAAGGTCAGAAACATGTTCAGATGCTACCTCAGAAGCAACCCCAGAAATTGTCCAGAAACAGAAGGAGGAGGAATCATCCATGGGTCTGTCATCATTGTGGAAAGAGAGGGCATATCAAACCATTCTGCTTTAAATTGTATGGTTACCCTGAACACTTCCAATATAGAAGAGTTGAACCAGCTACTGTCAGTCACAATGTTCAGAAGGTGTGGAAGCCCAAAGTTCAGAATGTAGGCCTGATTGCTCATACTTCTCTGAGAGCCACCTCAAAAGAAGACTGGTACTTTGATAGTGGATGTTCAAGACATATGACTGGTGTGAAGAAGCTGCTAAGCAATATCAGATCATACTCCAGAAGTTATGTGACATTTGGAGATGGAGTAAAAGGTCAGATTCTGGGTATTGGTGATTTAATCAGAGAAGGTTTGCCCAGACTTAATGATGTGCTACTGGTGGAAGGTTTAACTTCAAATCTGATCAGTATTAGTCAGCTATGTGATCAGGATTTAAAAGTGAATTTCAACAAGCAGGAGTGTATTGTTACTGATCAGGAAGATAAGATTCAGATGAGAGGCTGCAGATCCAAAGACAATTGTTACTTGTGGGTTTCTGAAGAAGAAAGAAGTCTGACTTCTTGTCTTATGAGTTCAGAAGAAGAAGTCAAACTCTGGCACCAGAAACTGGGACATTTGCACTTAAAAGGCATGAAGAAAATCTTAAGTACTGAAGCTATCAGAGGTGTGCCTAATCTGAAGATCAATGAGGACAATGTTTGTGGTGATTGTCAGATTGGTAAACAAACAAGAAAGTCTCATCCCAGATTAGTTCACCAGGTAACTACTAAAGTACTAGAACTTGTTCATATGGATTTAATGGGGCCTATGCAAGTAGAAAGTATTGGAGGGAAGAGGTATGCATTTGTAATGGTAGATGACTACTCAAGATTCACATGGATCAACTTTGTTAGAGAGAAGTCTGATACTTTTGAAGTGTTTAAAGACTTATGTACTCAATTACAAAGAGAGAAGGACTGTGGGATTGTGAGAATCAGAAGTGATCATGGCAAAGAATTTGAAAACAAGAGCTTTTCAGAATTCTGTGCTTCTGAAGGTATAAAACATGAGTTTTCTGCACCTATCACACCTCAGCAAAATGGTGTAGTTGAGAGGAAGAACAGGACGTTAGCAGAATGTGCAAGGGTTATGCTGCATGCTAAGAAGCTGCCATATATGTTTTGGGCTGAAGCAATGAACACAGCATGTTACATACACAACAGAGTCACTTTAAAGAAAGGTACTGCATCAACTCTGTATGAATTATGGAAAGGAAGAAAGCCAACTGTGAAGTATTTCCATGTGTTTGGGAGCAGATGCTATATCCTGGCTGACAGAGAGAATAGAAGAAAACTGGATCCTAAGTCTGATGAGGGCATATTCCTGGGTTATTCAGTAAACAGCAGAGCTTATAGGGTGTTTAATTCAAGAACTAAAGTTGTGATGGAGTCCATTAATGTGGTAATTGATGATCTAACTGCTGAGAAAGATAGAAGTGAGTCTGAAGTTGTTCCAGAGTCTGAACCATCAGAAGAACAAACTTCAGAAGCTGAAATTCATCCAGAGTCTGAAGAAGCAGATGTACATCCAGAACATGATCCTACCAATAAAGGGCCATCTATTAGAATTCAGAAAGACCATCCTAAAGAGCTTATCATTGGGAGTTTGGATCAAGGGGTCAGAACCAGGAGATCAGAACCAGCTGCTACTGATTCATGTTTTGTGTCAAAGGTTGAGCCTAAAAATGTGAAAGAAGCCCTAACTGATGAATTTTGGATTGAAGCAATGCAAGATGAGTTGAATCAATTCAAAAGAAGTGAAGTATGGGATTTGGTTCCAAGACCTGAAGGGTTGAATGTGATTGGCACTAAGTGGATATTCAAGAATAAAACAGATGAAAGTGGTACTGTAGTCAGAAACAAGGCAAGGTTGGTTGCTCAGGGTTATACTCAAGTAGAGGGATTGGATTTTGATGAGACATTTGCACCTGTGGCCAGACTAGAGTCCATAAGACTACTGTTGGGTGTTTCATGCATTCTCAAGTTCAAATTGTTTCAGATGGATGTGAAGAGTGCATTTTTGAATGGATATCTGCAAGAGGAAGTGTATGTTGAACAGCCTAAGGGTTTTGTGGATCCTAAGTTTCCAGAACATGTGTACAAGTTAAAGAAGGCTTTATATGGACTGAAGCAAGCACCAAGAGCATGGTATGAAAGGCTTACTCAATTTCTTGTGGCTCAAGGTTACAGAAAAGGAGGTTCTGATAAGACATTGTTTGTAAAAGATGAAAATGGGAGTCTGATGATTGCTCAGATTTATGTGGATGAGATAGTGTTTGGAGGGATGTCTCAGAAGATGGTCAAACTGTTTGTTCAGCAAATGCAATCAGAGTTTGAAATGAGTTTAGTTGGTGAACTGACATATTTTCTTGGATTACAAGTCAAGCAAATGGAAGATACAATCTTCATTTCTCAAAGTAAATATGCCAAGAACATAGTGAAGAAGTTTGGAATGGAATCAGCTGCTCATAAGAAGACACCAGCTGCTACTCATCTGAAGTTAACCAAAGATGAACAAGGAGTATCAGTAGATCAAAGTCAGTACAGAAGCATGATAGGGAGCTTATTGTATTTAACTGCAAGCAGACCTGATATCACTTATGCTGTTGGAGTTTGTGCAAGATATCAAGCTGATCCTAAGATGAGTCATCTGACACAAGTGAAGAGGATCCTGAAGTATGTGAATAGCACAAGTGACTATGGAATCATGTATTCACATAGTTCAAGTTCTGAACTGATGGGATTTTGTGATGCTGACTGGGCTGGAAGTGCTGATGACAGGAAGAGCACCTCAGGAGGTTGTTTCTTTTTGGGAAATAACTTAATTTCATGGTTTAGCAAGAAGCAAAACTGTGTGTCATTGTCAACTGCTGAAGCTGAGTACATTGCTGCTGGGAGTAGTTGCTCACAACTGGTTTGGATGAAACAGATGCTGGAGGAGTACAACATTGAACAGGGAACCATGACCCTATTTTGTGACAATCTGAGTGCTATTAATATCTCTAAGAATCCTATTCAGCACAGCAGAACTAAACACATAGATATCAGACACCATTTTATTAGAAATCTTGTGGAGGATAAGATTATTCAGCTGGAACATGTAGCTACTGAAGAACAAGTTGCTGACATTTTCACAAAGGCCTTGGATGCTAAACAGTTTGAAAACTTAAGGAGCAAGTTAGGTGTATGTTTGCATGAAGAGTTATAGCAATTACTGCAAACTGGATGTGAGGAAGATGGAGTACCTGCCAGTTGTGCCTATGCTAAGTGTGATCCTGTGTCTGAATCTGATAGCTTTTCCAGTTGTGCCTATATGAAGACTATGTTTTGTCAGAATTTTGTGGCTAAAAAGGGGGAGATCAAAATCTTAATCTTATGTAATGTGTTGGCTCTGATACCAAAAGTCTTATGCAAAGTGTTGCTGCTCAAAAATTCAAATTTCAGATGTTCAGTTTTCAATGTTGTTCAGAAGTTATTTGTGAAGCTCAGAGTTCAGAACAAATATAACAAGAGCTGTCAAGATGTTATTGAGGGGGAGTATGTGTCTCAGGGGGAGTCCAAGGTTGTTTTGATCCTGAGTGTTTTTGCAGCTCCTGCAGTGTTGGCTCTGATATGCTCTGATACCATAAATTCAGAAGTAAGGGGGAGTTTGATGTATGCTGAGTGTATGTTGAGTTGCAGGGGGAGTGTGTGTGATGATCAGGAGTTGATCAGTAGCTCTGATACTTTGAAGTAGCTCTGATACCATGATTCAGGAGTCAGAAGCTGAAGCTGTTGTTTAACATAGCTGTATCCGCTGCCTAAACTAATTGCTATGATGTATTATTGTGGAGTTCTTCATTGCTGAGCTGATTATAATGAAGATTGAAGAACTTGGATGGTTTTAGCCAAAAAATTTGCCAAAGGGGGAGATTGTTGAGTCTTTAAGTGTTGGCTGCATTGTTTGGCAAAACCAAAGTATGGAATAGAAGCTTTTCCTTATGATGAACATTTCTTCAGTTACAAGTTTTCTCATTTAAAGCCATTCAGAAGCTCAAAATCACATCAGAAGCTGAAATGCTCATCAGGAGCACTGTAGCACTTCAGAAGCAGTTTCAGGTTCTGAAGCCAGCGTTGACTTCTGTTGACCACATCAGAAGCTGGGTTTGCTGGATTGTTTTTGCGCGTATCTTGGGAGATTTAACAAAGATTTATGTTTGTCTAATTGCTTCTAGAAGGCTGGTTTTATTGGAGAAGATATCTTTGAAGATTTGGTTCAAAATTATGAAAATTCATATTTTCTGTTTTAAATCTTTCAAAGATTTAATGCTGTTTTATTTGTTACATTATTGGATCAATCTTATTCCAGTAACAAATCAATTCAGAAGATTTGGAGCATAATTAAGAGGCTTGCTGAAGATTATAAAAGGAGGAGCTTTGCTATTGAAGACTTACGATTTACAGAGTCATAATTCAGAGAATAGAGTCTGTGTTTTAAACTTAGAGTTTTTATTGTGCATCACTCATGTTTGAGTTGATTTAGAGTTTTAATTGAGTTGTAATTCATTCTAAGCCTTTAGGTACGAATGAAGTTTTGTCTTTGAAGTCTTTCTGAAAAACAGGGTAGTTGTGTTTCAGAACTGGTTAAGTTCAAAGGGTAGTTCAAGTAGCTGGGTTGTAGTTACTTGAATAGGAAGTTAGAGGTTTTCTAATACTCAACGTGTTGGGTAGAATTCAAGACTAGGTGGAGATTAATTGCTTGGGATAGGAACTGGGAGTCAGTGTCTGAGTCTTAAGGGTTAATTCCAATAGTGGAATTCCTTCCTGGATTGGTATCCCCCAGAGTAGGAGGTGTTTACTCCGAACTGGGTTAACAAACCTTGTGTGTTCTTTAGCTTTCCTGCACTTTTTATTTCTGCTATTTATCTGCTTTAAATTGTGCTGTGTCATTGTTCAGAACCTGTGTTGGTTCAGAACCTGAAATCTCTTAAGTATTGCCTGGCCAGAATTTCATTGCCGAACTGGCCACTGACGACAATGCGTAAAGGTAAATGATTTGATAAAAAGGATTTGCACTCGGACGTGAACAAAGGTTTTAAAACGCACGAACGCGTAAAAGGTTTTTTTTAAAAAGATGGACGCACATGAAGGCGATGGTATTCGCACAAGGCGTAAAAGGTTTTTTTTTAAAAGACAGACGCACAGAGGCGTAAAAAGTTTGAAAATAACGCGCGATGGCGCGAAAGGTTCGGATTGACCACGAGGGCCAAGAAAATTTCAAAATGGTCACAGGGGACCAAAGAAAGGTTAAGCGTGCTAGACGCGTTAAAAATAGAATGACGATTGTCCGAGCAACGAGACATACGTCAAGCATTCGTACAATCGGGGAAATGGAGAGACATACGTCAAACCACCCTTTTTCATTCAAGTTTTGTTTGAATTTGAGAAAAACGTATTTTTGGGGAAGCTAGAAAAGAATGACGATCGTCTAAGCAACGAGACATACGTCAAGTGTTTATCCGATCGGGGAAAGGAGAGACATACGTCAATCCACCCTTTTTCATTCAAGTTTCGCTTGAATTTTAAGAAAAAAAGTATATACTGTTAAAACGCTCGCTTTTTAGAACTCAAAAGAAATAATTGTTCAAATTAGTTGTTGCAACCAAAATCAACAAGCTTGTTGTTCAAGAAAAGAAAGAAAATGTTTTTGTTGTTTCTGTTGATTTTTGTTTGGTTGGTTTGGAAGGACAAGGTCCTTTGCCTACATACCCAAATGGGATCAAAACCGATGTAGTTCGGGGTGGTGTGGCTGCTGGGATTTTCTGGATGATTTTGTGAGGATTTGGGAGGATTGAAATGACGAAAAAAACCCAGCAAAAAATGGGGCGCTGCAGGCCTGCTTGACTGTTGACTTTGGACCAAAAAAATAAATAAAAAATAATAATAATAATAATAATAATAATAATAGTAATAAATAATAATAATGACAATAATAAAAAGAAATAAATAAATGGTAATAATGGTAAATACAAAAAATGAAATTAATCACAATAAAGGACAAAAACTGAAATTAAAAGTAAAACTAAAAAGTAATAAAAAAATAAAATAAATAAACGAGACAAAAAATTGACATGAGGTATTTTAAAATACCTCCTTGCCGAAATTTCGTCTGAAACGACGAAAATTCTCGGCTTAAAAAAAAGTAAAACGAGACGAAAATGGGTCAAAAAATGGGGTATGACAGATGCCCCTATTAAGTTTCTTCGTTACGGAGATTAAAAAGTGAAATTTTGATTCGACGGGTCGAAGAAACTTAAATACAGAGTACACAATTTTTTGACCAATTTTGACAATAAAAATGTTATGGATGCGATGCCATGTATGCAATGTTATGAATGCTTGCGATGCAAGTATGAATGCAAGACGGCAAAGGTGACCTGATTGGGGATAAAAAAGAGACAAAGGGATACCCGGGTTCGTTAAAGAAACGGGATCCAACTCTATTGGGGATAGTGTTCCACTGGGGAAAAAGTTAGCTGCTCGGGTTATTGCCAAACTGTTCACTGGGGAGAGTGGGCAATTAACCACGGGAACCAAAAAGGTAAAATGTCAGCTGTTCGGGTTAAATTCCGAACTGCCACTGACGACAAGGATTGAATGTAAAGGTCAGCTGTTCGGGTCATTGTCGAACTGTTCACTGGGGACAGGAAATAAAAGAAATGTCAACTGTCCGGGTTGTTTACCGAACTGTTCATTGACGACAGTGATAAAAGAAATGTCAACTGTTCGGGTTGGTTACCGAACCGTTCATTGACAACAGGAAGAAATGTCAACTGTTCGGGTTGTTTACCGAACTGTTCATTGACAACAGAAAATAAAAAGCAACGTCAATTGTCCGGGTTGTTTACCGAACTGTTCATTGACGACAGGAAATAAATGAAATGTCAACTGTCCGGGTTGTTTACCGAACCGTTCATTGACGACAGGAAGTAAAAAGCAAAGTCAACTGTCCGGGTTGTTTACCGAACCGTTCATTGACAACAGGAATAAAGGAAATGTCAACTGTCCGGGTTGGTTACCGAACCGTTCATTGACAACAGGAAATAAAAAGCAACGTCAACTGTCCGGGTTGTTTACCGAACTGTTCATTGACGACAGAAAGAAATGAAATGTCAACTGTCCGGGTTGTTTACCGAACCGTTCATTGACGACAGGAAATGTCAACTGTTCGGGTTGGTTACCGAACCGTTCATTGACAACAGGAAATAAAAAGCAACGTCAACTGTCCGGGTTGTTTACCGAACTGTTCATTGACGACAGAAAGAAATGAAATGTCAACTGTCCGGGTTGTTTACCGAACCGTTCATTGACGACAAAAAGAAATGTCAACTGTTCGGGTTGGTTACCGAACCGTTCATTGACAACAGGAAATAAAAAGCAACGTCAACTGTCCGGGTTGTTTACCGAACTGTTCATTGACAACACTGGGGATGCGGCTGACAAGCCGTTCCTTACAGAACTGCCCCTTCAATTGGGGAGAAATGATGCACAAGCTGTTCATTAAAGAACTTGCCACTTGGCACAACACTGGGGAATATGCACAAGCTGTTCGTTGGAACTGCCACTTGGCATAAAAGGTGACATTTCTGGACCCGACACACCGGAGATGACACTTGGGGAATATTTACTGGTGACTATGATGGGATGCCGAGCAAAGTCGGGCTTTGGTTATGATTTGGTATTTATGAGTGTGGATGATGATCGGGCTTTGGGGTTATGACTTACTGGGGAATGCTAAAGACAATTGGGCTTTATTTTGTAACATCACTGGAGGATGACATTTGAGGAAAAGAAAATTGTAGATTGTTTATGATTGATTGGTAAGAAACGTGGTGGTTAAAGCAACCATGTACAGATGATATTGTGGTATGTTGCATGTATGAATGCGTATATGCATGAATGCGTGATTATATGATTTGTATGATTGTACAACTGTACAAATG
Source organism: Medicago ruthenica (assembly GCA_018208015.1). NCBI lineage: Eukaryota > Viridiplantae > Streptophyta > Magnoliopsida > Fabales > Fabaceae > Medicago > Medicago ruthenica. The sequence continues at coordinate 73,234,512 of CM031371.1, forward strand.
CATGAATGCATGAATGTATGAATGTACTAATGCAGGACTCTCACTGGGGATGTTGTGTGAGAGATTGGCTTGCACTGGGGATACCCTAAATGTTTGTTAAGGAATTGCCCCTTGGTATAAGAATATAATGAAAGATTGCACAAGCTGTTCGTTAAAGAACTGCCGCTTGGCTTACAAGAAGGTGACATCAACAGATCAGACACGTTGGGGATGACACTCGACTGTTTTAATTTATTGCATGACCGACAACTTGGTGAAACAAGATTTAGACCGGTAAAAATGAAAAGTGGACCGACGTTGATTTGCAAACACTCGGTGATCCTTGACGGGGATGATGTCACAGGGAACACATCCAAAATGTTGACGGGGTAAAGCCGTAACCATTTGACGAGGAACACATACCTCATGGGGAGATTGTTACTCCACTGGGGAATCGTGCTAATCCGCTGGGGAAAAGAACTAGTGATTCCGCCGGGAATGCTTATGTTTTGTTTGGATGCCGAGCGAGGTCGGGCTTTGATTGTGTTTGGATGCCGAGCGAGGTCGGACTTTGGTTGGGGTGCCGAGCGAGGTCGGGCTTTATTTGGGATTGGATGCCGAGCAAGGTCGGGCTTTGATTGGGGTGCCGAGCGAGGTCGGGCTTTGATTGGAGTGGTGCCAATGATGATTGGGCTTTTGGGGTTGATACTCCACTAGGGGATGCCAATAAAATTGGGCTTTGGTTGTGACCTCGCTGGGGGTATAAGGATCATTTTGGAAGCATGACCGATATCCAGCTTTAGATGCCAATGGTGGTTGGGCTTTTGTGAGTAGGTGCCAATGACAATTGGGCTTTTGATTGTTTTGGACAAAGGTTGACTTCCTGGGGAGTATGTTAATCCACCGGGGATTGTGCTAATCCGCTGGGGAGAAGAACTGATGATTCCGCCGGGAATGCTACCTTCTTCGTTGTTTTTTTTCTGAATCGTCCTTTCGGGCTTTCGATTTACTGGGGATATTCCCTTTTGATTTACTGAGGATTTCGCTGGGGAATCCCTTGAAAGAAGTCCAATGTGGGATAAACATATGTCATGTTTAACACTGGGGATAATGATTGGATGCCGAGCAAGGCCGGGCTTTGATTGTAATTGGTTGCCGAGCGAGGTCGGGCTTTGGATGATTGAATGCCGAGCGAGGTCGGGCTTTTTGTAACGACCCTATTTTCGTATATTATATTTTTATATATTTTATTTTATGGATTTGCATTTAAATATATTTTCTAGTAATCGAGGAATAATTATTTAGCGCGAGGGTGAGTTCGTAACCGAGTTTTTAGAGTTTTGGGCGAATTGGGCCAAGGAGGTGAATAGTATTGGGCTTATGAGTAGTAATGATCCTATGTGGTTATGATAGTAGTAAGCTTGGATTGGATTGTAAGGCTAGGATGAGTCCTTGTGAGTTAGTAAGAATGGATGGCCAAGATTGATTGGATTGGAATATAAGAGATAACACTAGAACTTTTTGATTTACTATTCATTGCCTTTGGAAAAGAAGAAAAACGTGGGAGAAGAGAAGAGAAGGAGAGAAAGGGAGCTAGGGCTTGGGATTGAGCTTGAAGATTTCTAGAGAACTTGGATTTCAAGGTAAGAGAGTTAGTATTACATTATTACAAGTGATTGAGAAGGGGAGAATGTCTATTTCTCCATCCCAAACTTCTCCTCACTTTGTCTAGGTTTTGTTAGAAAGTTTTTATGGTTTAAAGTTATAAATGATTATGTTTTGCTTGATTGAATGCTAAGTGATGTTGTTGGTATGATTTGTTGGAGTTATTGTGTTGTGGGTTCATAAGAAAAGTTTATGAAAAAGTTATTGTTTTGAACCCTAATTTCTATGCTTGATGCAATCTTTGTTGGTGATGGTTTATAAATGATGTTTTATGGTGGAATGTTGTTTTTAACAAGTTCTGGAACCTTGGGTAACCATAGATGGGCTAAAATGGTGGAAAAATCACATTTTTTATGACTGTGTACTGATACGGTCGCTTGTAGCGATGGAACCTCGCTGGTAGCGACCAAGCAGGATTATTCCCTGCCTATCTGCGCTTGTAGCGACCACACGGACGCTTGTAGCGACCAGGCTCGCTTGTAGCGACCGAAGGTTCGCTGGTAGCGACCAAGCAGGATGATTCCCTGCCTATGCTCGCTTGTAGCGACCAAGAGCTCGCTTGTAGCGACCAACCCTGAACAGGCCTTCTTTGTTGAGTTGTTCTGGAGGTCCTGGTGCGCGCGGAGATGTCTTTTTGATATTGTATTTTTATAATACATTTTTGGAAACCTTGCCCACCATTTTAATCCATTCCTAATGTTTTCTAAAGAGTATTTTGCTTTCAAGAAAGTTTTGGAGTAAAAACCCTAACGTGTGTGTGGGTTATCGAAGTGTGTGGGTTTCCCTTTTTAAATCCCTATTGTGTGAGATTTTGATGTGATCTGATTGGTTTATTTGAGATTGTTAAACATGGTTGAGTAATACATGTTATGTCTTATGATTTGGCCATGAGAGCCTAGTAGTGGTGTTTATTGTTGTTGATGTTGTGATAATTATCAGAGAGCTGATAACTAGTTGTGTTGTTTGAGTTTGTTATTGTTGTGATAATTATCAGAGAGCTGATAATTAGTTGTGTTAGTAAGTATAGTGATAAGAGTATCATATATTTGCTAAGTGAAATATCATGCATTTCATTATTTGATGATATCCGGAGCGGATATGAAATCCATGAGAGCGTGGTTATCAAGAGAGCTTGATAAGGATATAAGTTTATCCAAAATGATTTGGTACCACATGCATTAGAGAATGCATTTGAGGCATGCATCCTTTGTGACATTAGTGTTCATTTAGGAAATTACGTGTGCATAAGGGTTGTTAAGTGATATTATGTGTGCATAATGGATGTGAGTGGTAATTGATGTTTTGATGAGTTATGTGGGAAATTATATGTGCATAATGGTTAATGATGAGTTATTGTTGATAGTTGTTGTTGATGAGTGTTGTGTTTTGTCAATTACGTGTTGAGTATTGGACATGTATAATTATATGATATTTGTACATGTTTATTGTTTGTGATACTAACACTCTCTGTTTTGTGTTATGTGCTGGATCATTGGGGATCCAGATTATCAGGTTGGCGAGGCTATCGTTGAGGAATAGCCCTTTTGCTGTTAGGAGCTTTTGTAGTGGTAAGGGCATAGCTTAGCTATCCTTACATTTTTGGTACTAGGTGTTGTATCCTAGTTAGAGTCTAGTGCTCTGATATTTGTAACACTATTTTGGGGGTATCTGAACTCGTATGTATGAATTTGGCAATGGCTTGTTGTAGAATTGCCTCTTTCGAAAATATTATGTATATATTTTTGTGTAATATATGCAAGCTTATTTATAAGCATTTGTTTTGTTGTTTTCCGCTGCTGTGTTTGTGAATCAAATATGTTTTTGATTTCAGGTGATGTTTTATGAAAATGAGTTTCTTAATGTTGTAACTTCCTATGGCCTTAACGTTTTCTTTTATTAAAGTTAATAATCGGCGGTTAAGGGTTAGGGTGTTACAATAGTTGGTATCAGAGCCTGGTTGATCCATTGGATCAATTAAGTTTAGTATACCCTTTGTGTGGCATGTGTTTTCTTAAACACTTTGTTCTCACTTGTGTTATGTGATGTTTGGTAGAGTGTGGATATGGCGCAACGAGCACTTGCGGACGCGATGGAGCGGATGGCTGATGCCATGGCTCAGGATGCTGCTAGTAGGACTGCGGATAGAGCCGCACAACAAGCTAGAGGAGGCGGAGAAGATGAGCTGAGACTCGAGAGGTTTATGAACAACAAACCGCCTATCTTCAAGGGAGGATACGATCCAGATGGAGCTCAGACTTGGTTGGAAGGGATTGAGAGAATTTTTGGGGCTATGCGTTGTCTGGATGCGCATAAGGTGTTGCTAGGGGCGTATGTTCTCCATGATGAAGCTGATCATTGGTGGGGAAATGCTAGTCAGAGGTTGGGAGCTGGTGGAGCTTTAGTTACTTGGGCTCGTTTTCGGAGAGAGTTTTTAACCAAGTATTTTCCCGCAGATGAGAGGAACCGCAAGGTGATTGAGTTCATGGAGCTCAAGCAAGGAAGTTTATCTGTTTCTGAATATGCGGCCAAGTTTGAAGACTTGTGTCGTTTTGCTCCTCATTACAACACGGTGGAAGCTGAGGAAGACAAGTGTGTGAAGTTTGAAAATGGGCTGAGGCCAGACATTAAGCAGTTGATTGGGTTTAGTGAGATCAGGAATTTTCCGATGTTGGTGAATAAGAGCCGGATATGTGATAAGGATGGTAAAGCTAAGGCTAATTACTACAAAGCTGCGAATGAGAAGAGGGGAAAGGACATGGCTAGAGGTAAACCGTATAGCAAAGGTGGGAAGAAACCAGATGAAGGTGGGAGTAGTGGTAACAAGTTTGGAGGTAATAGGAATTGCTTTAAGTGTGGACAACCGGGTCATCGTTTCTTTGAATGCCCGAAGAGTGATGGAAAATGTTTCAAGTGTGGTGATCCTAACCACAAAGCTGATCAGTGCAAGAAGGGTATTGTGTGCTTCAACTGCAACGAAGCGGGTCATAAGAGCAACGTGTGTAAGAAGCCTAGAGCGGCTGGAGGAAAGGTGTTTGCTTTAGATGGTGGTGATGCGAAGGCGGACAACTTGATCAGAGGTACATGCTTTATCAATAATACTCCTTTGTCTGCTATTATTGATACGGGTGCTACCCATTCGTTTATTTCTATGGATTGTGTTAAGAGGTTGGGTCTTAAAGTAGAGAATATGATGGGACGCATGGTTATTGAAACGCCTGCGAGTGGTTCAGTATCGACTACTCTAGTTTGTGTTGATTGTTCAGTCATTATGTATGATCGACTCTTTGGTATGGATTTAGTCTGCATTCCGTTGAGCGGAATAGATGTTATCTTTGGTATGAACTGGTTAGAATTTAATCGGGTTCATATCAACTGCGGTGAGAGGACGGTTACATTTCCAAGACCGGAGCCAGAGTTGTGTTCGAAGCTCATGTGTTGTCGAGAAGTGGTAAGATCAGTGAAAGCTCAAGAGGACGTGTTTGCTATGTTTGCTTTGTTGAGGGTGGAAGAGAAGATTGAGGTTGATGCGTTGCCGGTGGTGCGTGATTTCACAGATGTTTTTCCAGATGACATTTTGGATTTACCACCCGAGAGAGAGGTTGAATTCGCAATTGACATCGTACCTGGCACTAGTCCAATATCTATGGCGCCGTATCGTATGTCAGCTGCTGAGCTAGAAAAGTTGAAGGAACAATTGGAAGAATTGTTAGAGAAGAAGTTTGTAAGACCGAGTGTATCGCCGTGGGGTGCGCCGGTTCTGTTGGTGAAGAAGAAGGATGGTAGTATGCGTCTGTGCATTGATTATCGTCAGCTGAATAAAGCAACTATCAAGAATAAGTATCCACTTCCGAGGATAGATGATTTGATGGATCAGTTAGTGGGAGCCTGTGTGTTCAGCAAGATTGATTTGAGGTCGGGATATCACCAGATAAGAGTTAAGGCGGAGGATATACCGAAGACTGCTTTCAGGACAAGGTATGGTCATTACGAGTACGCTGTTATGCCTTTTGGGGTTACTAATGCACCTGGAGTGTTTATGGAATATATGAATCGTATATTTCATTCCTTTTTGGATCGATTCGTGGTGGTCTTCATAGACGATATTTTGGTATACTCGAAGACGGAAGAAGAACATGCCGAGCATTTGAGGATTGTGTTGGAGGTGTTGCGCGAGAAGAAGCTTTATGCAAAATTTTCTAAGTGTGAATTTTGGTTGCATGAAGTTAGCTTTTTGGGTCACGTTATTTCAAGTGGTGGTATAGCAGTGGACCCTGCTAAGGTAGAAGCCGTGCAAGATTGGGGAACGCCGGAGTCTGTTACTGAGATCCGAAGTTTTCTTGGTTTGGCCGGTTACTATCGGAGGTTCATTGAAGGATTTTCAAAGTTGGCGTTGCCGTTGACACAGTTGACTAGGAAGGGTCAAGCTTTTATTTGGGATGACAAGTGTGAGCAGAGTTTCCAAGAGTTGAAGAGGAGGTTGACATCTGCACCTGTGCTAATTCTGCCACATCCGAAGGAACCGTTCGTGGTCTATTGTGATGCGTCGAAGATGGGGCTAGGTGGTGTGTTGATGCAGAAGGGACAAGTCGTTGCTTATGCATCAAGACAGCTGAAGATTCATGAGAAGAACTATCCTACGCATGATTTGGAGCTAGCTGCTGTCGTGTTTGTTCTCAAGATTTGGAGGCACTACTTGTATGGATCAAGATTTGAGGTTTTCAGCGATCACAAGAGTCTGAAGTACTTGTTTGATCAGAAGGAGCTCAACATGAGGCAAAGAAGATGGTTAGAATTTCTTAAGGATTATGATTTCGAGTTGAGTTATCACCCGGGTAAGGCTAATGTGGTAGCCGATGCGTTGAGTAGGAAGTCACTGCATATGTCTTCTCTGATGGCGAAGGAACTGATTTTGATTGAAGAGTTTAGAGACCTCAGTTTGGTTTTTGAAAGGACAACCAGAAGCGTGAAGCTAGGAATGTTGAAGTTGACGAATGATTTTCTTGAAGAGGTTGTGGAAAAGCAAAAGCATGATGTGAGATTGATGAAGCTTAAGACGCTCATCGAGCAAGGGAAAAAGGTAAACGTTGAGATCGATGAGAAAGGCGTGATGAGGTGTCAAGGAAGGTTATGTGTACCTGATGTGCCTGAGCTGAAACGGATGATTTTGGAGGAAGGTCACAGAAGCAACTTAAGTATTCATCCTGGTGTTACTAAGATGTATCAAGATCTGAGGAAAATGTTTTGGTGGCAAGGGATGAAGAAAGAGATCGCCGAGTTTGTTTTCGCTTGTTTGACTTGTCAGAAGTCCAAGGTGGAGCATCAGAAGCCGTCGGGGCTATTGCAACCTATGTTTATTCCAGAGTGGAAATGGGATAGTATTGCGATGGATTTTGTAAGCGGTTTGCCGAAGACGTCGAAAGGTAACAATATGATTTGGGTAGTTGTCGACAGGTTAACAAAGTCTGCTCATTTCATAGCTATCAAGACCGGTATGCTTGTACCGAAGTTGGCTGAGATTTATATCGAGCAAATCGTGAGATTGCATGGAATACCGTCGAGTATTGTATCAGATCGAGATCCTCGTTTTACTTCAAGGTTTTGGGAAAGTTTGCAAGAGGCGTTGGGGACTAAGTTGCGGATGAGTTCTGCTTATCACCCGCAGACGGATGGTCAGTCGGAGAGGACGATTCAATCATTGGAGGATTTGTTAAGATCGTGTATTTTGGAACAAGGAGTGAGTTGGGAAGCTTGCTTACCATTGATTGAGTTTACGTATAACAACAGTTTTCATTCGAGCATTGGTATGGCACCTTTTGAAGCGTTGTATGGGAGAAGATGTAGAACACCTTTGTGTTGGTTTGAATCGGGAGAAAGTGTGGTGCTTGGACCTGAGATTGTGCAACAAACGACCGAGAAGATCAAGATGATCCAAGAAAAGATGAGGGCGTCGCAGAGTCGCCAGAAGAGTTATGCCGACAAGAGAAGGAAAGATATAGAGTTTCAAGAAGGAGATCATGTGTTTTTAAGAGTTACATCGACTACGGGTATTGGACGGGCTTTGAAATCGAAAAAGTTAGCATCGAGATTCATTGGTCCATATCAGATTTTGAAGAGGATTGGGAAGGTGGCGTACAGGATTGCGTTACCGCCGTCGTTGTCGAATCTACATGATGTTTTTCACGTGTCTCAATTAAGGAAATACGTATCGGATCCGTCACATGTGATTGAGTCGGACGAGATACAAGTGAGAGAGAATTTGACGGTTACAACGGTACCCTTAAGGATTGAAGGACAAGAGATGAAGAGGCTCAGGAATAAAGAGATTTCATCGGTGAAAGTCGTTTGGGGAGGCCCAGCCGGTGAATATGCGACGTGGGAGCTCGAGAGTAAGATGCGGGACTCCTATCCAGAGTTGTTTTCAGGTATTTTCGAGGGCGAAAATTCTTTTTAGGGGGGTAGAGTTGTAACGACCCTATTTTCGTATATTATATTTTTATATATTTTATTTTATGGATTTGCATTTAAATATATTTTCTAGTAATCGAGGAATAATTATTTAGCGCGAGGGTGAGTTCGTAACCGAGTTTTTAGAGTTTTGGGCGAATTGGGCCAAGGAGGTGAATAGTATTGGGCTTATGAGTAGTAATGATCCTATGTGGTTATGATAGTAGTAAGCTTGGATTGGATTGTAAGGCTAGGGTGAGTCCTTGTGAGTTAGTAAGAATGGATGGCCAAGATTGATTGGATTGGAATATAAGAGATAACACTAGAACTTTTTGATTTACTATTCATTGCCTTTGGAAAAGAAGAAAAACGTGGGAGAAGAGAAGAGAAGGAGAGAAAGGGAGCTAGGGCTTGGGATTGAGCTTGAAGATTTCTAGAGAACTTGGATTTCAAGGTAAGAGAGTTAGTATTACATTATTACAAGTGATTGAGAAGGGGAGAATGTCTATTTCTCCATCCCAAACTTCTCCTCACTTTGTCTAGGTTTTGTTAGAAAGTTTTTATGGTTTAAAGTTATAAATGATTATGTTTTGCTTGATTGAATGCTAAGTGATGTTGTTGGTATGATTTGTTGGAGTTATTGTGTTGTGGGTTCATAAGAAAAGTTTATGAAAAAGTTATTGTTTTGAACCCTAATTTCTATGCTTGATGCAATCTTTGTTGGTGATGGTTTATAAATGATGTTTTATGGTGGAATGTTGTTTTTAACAAGTTCTGGAACCTTGGGTAACCATAGATGGGCTAAAATGGTGGAAAAATCACATTTTTTATGACTGTGTACTGATACGGTCGCTTGTAGCGATGGAACCTCGCTGGTAGCGACCAAGCAGGATTATTCCCTGCCTATCTGCGCTTGTAGCGACCACACGGACGCTTGTAGCAACCAGGCTCGCTTGTAGCGACCGAAGGTTCGCTGGTAGCGACCAAGCAGGATGATTCCCTGCCTATGCTCGCTTGTAGCGACCAAGAGCTCGCTTGTAGCGACCAACCCTGAACAGGCCTTCTTTGTTGAGTTGTTCTGGAGGTCCTGGTGCGCGCGGAGATGTCTTTTTGATATTGTATTTTTATAATACATTTTTGGAAACCTTGCCCACCATTTTAATCCATTCCTAATGTTTTCTAAAGAGTATTTTGCTTTCAAGAAAGTTTTGGAGTAAAAACCCTAACGTGTGTGTGGGTTATCGAAGTGTGTGGGTTTCCCTTTTTAAATCCCTATTGTGTGAGATTTTGATGTGATCTGATTGGTTTATTTGAGATTGTTAAACATGGTTGAGTAATACATGTTATGTCTTATGATTTGGCCATGAGAGCCTAGTAGTGGTGTTTATTGTTGTTGATGTTGTGATAATTATCAGAGAGCTGATAACTAGTTGTGTTGTTTGAGTTTGTTATTGTTGTGATAATTATCAGAGAGCTGATAATTAGTTGTGTTAGTAAGTATAGTGATAAGAGTATCATATATTTGCTAAGTGAAATATCATGCATTTCATTATTTGATGATATCCGGAGCGGATATGAAATCCATGAGAGCGTGGTTATCAAGAGAGCTTGATAAGGATATAAGTTTATCCAAAATGATTTGGTACCACATGCATTAGAGAATGCATTTGAGGCATGCATCCTTTGTGACATTAGTGTTCATTTAGGAAATTACGTGTGCATAAGGGTTGTTAAGTGATATTATGTGTGCATAATGGATGTGAGTGGTAATTGATGTTTTGATGAGTTATGTGGGAAATTATATGTGCATAATGGTTAATGATGAGTTATTGTTGATAGTTGTTGTTGATGAGTGTTGTGTTTTGTCAATTACGTGTTGAGTATTGGACATGTATAATTATATGATATTTGTACATGTTTATTGTTTGTGATACTAACACTCTCTGTTTTGTGTTATGTGCTGGATCATTGGGGATCCAGATTATCAGGTTGGCGAGGCTATCGTTGAGGAATAGCCCTTTTGCTGTTAGGAGCTTTTGTAGTGGTAAGGGCATAGCTTAGCTATCCTTACATTTTTGGTACTAGGTGTTGTATCCTAGTTAGAGTCTAGTGCTCTGATATTTGTAACACTATTTTGGGGGTATCTGAACTCGTATGTATGAATTTGGCAATGGCTTGTTGTAGAATTGCCTCTTTCGAAAATATTATGTATATATTTTTGTGTAATATATGCAAGCTTATTTATAAGCATTTGTTTTGTTGTTTTCCGCTGCTGTGTTTGTGAATCAAATATGTTTTTGATTTCAGGTGATGTTTTATGAAAATGAGTTTCTTAATGTTGTAACTTCCTATGGCCTTAACGTTTTCTTTTATTAAAGTTAATAATCGGCGGTTAAGGGTTAGGGTGTTACACTTTTGATGATTGGATGCCGAGCGAGGTCGGGCTTTGATTGTAATCGGATGCCGAGCGAGGTCGGGCTTTTTGTAATGTGGGTGCCGAGCGAGGTTGGGCTTTGATTGTAATGTGGGTGCCGAGCGGGGTCGGGCTTTTTGTAATGTAGGTGCCGAGCGAGGTCGGGCTTTTTGTGATGTGGGTGCCGAGCGAGGTCGGGCTTTTTGTGATGTGGGTGCCGAGCGAGGTCGGGCTTTTTGTAATGTGGGTGCCGAGCGAGGTCGGGCTTTTTGTAATGTGGGTGCCGAGCGAGGTCGGGCTTTTATGTTGGATGCCGAGCAAGGTCGGGCTTTGATGATTGATTGCCGAGCGAGGTCGGGCTTTGATTATGTTTTGTGAGTGGGAATGCCAATGAAAATTGGGCTTCACTTGTGATTGTGTTTGTAAGGGCCAATGGAAATTGGTCTTTTTGTAGGAGATTGAGGAATGTCAATGACGACTGGGCCTTTTGTGAATTGTGAGGGAGTGTCAAGCATGGTTGGGCTTTTTGGATGATTGTGTACCGAGCATGGTCGGGATTTGTGAATGATTGGGCGCCAAGCATGGTTGGGCATTTTGAATGGTTGTGTACCGAGCATGGTCGGGATTTGTGAATGGTTGGGCGCCAAGCATGGTTGGGCATTTTGAATGGTTGTGTACCGAGCATGGTCGGGATTTGTGAATGGTTGGGCGCAAAGCACGGTTGGGCTTTGGTTTGATATTGTAGGTGCCAATGAGAATTGGGCTTGTGTTGGTAATGAGGATTGGTCGGAAATTCCCGAATGCATGATTCCTATGAGATTTGCACATGCAATTTTGATGTTCCCATTAATCCCAGATTGCACTAAAAATTTGAAACAATACCAAACACAAAATTTATCGTACAGCTCAAGTTAATAATATGTTTATCAATGAACCAACCTATCACTCATTTAAGTTAAACAAATTGAATATTAATTGTGGGGGGTATTGAACACTCATCCGGCAAGTTTGCTAACATTCCGATCGAGTTATGTGTCCATCTAATCATTGTTTCTAAAAGCACGAAAGCATTGATCACAAGGTCTTTGAGGGTTGTAATTTGGCTTGGTTACAAAAGAAATGTCATATGTGGGGAAATTGAATTCAAATGGCCAAGCAAGAGGAACATTCTTTCTAAATTAACATCCTTCCTCCTTTATTCAATCACAACTCTTGGTGATTTACAAATGTTTTTCTTTGATCCTCGACAACTTTTTGATTTAGAGATTTTCTCTTTTTCTCTTTTTTCTTTTTCTTTTCTTTCTTTTTTTTGTTCTTGTTGTCAAGATCAATTTAAAAAATTCACCATTTCTTGACATTCACAACCTCTTTTTTTCCAACTTAATCCAAGATGATACCCTAATTTGAATGTTCCTTCCTCTTTCGGCAAAGGACAATAATCATGAAGGTTAAGGGTTCAAAAATGAAAGTGAAAATATCAGAATTCAATAATGATTTAACTATGAACTGAATTTTTTACAAACTCCGGCAATTTCATTAAGCAATTGAGCTTATGAAAGTTGGCAGTTCATAGTTACCAATTCTGATTCGTTAGGCTCAAAAGGGGTTAACAAATGCTCACTTCTCACAGGGTGGGCTATTTGTGGTCAAGTGTTTTCACTCATTTTCAAAAAAATGCCTTGATCCTATCAATGCTTTCGTACAATCTAAAACAACGCTCAGATTTAACATAACAAAATCGAGTTTAAACAAAAAATGCCGGTCTCCTGCATATATATAATGATTTTGAGGATTCCTCACATTTTGGCTGGTTCTAAATGGTTCACCGAATAAACATATTAAAAACGCAAGTTGCATGATATAACTTTTGTACTAAGTACGTATTCTCCTTTCAAGTTTAATCATGGAAAAAAACAGGAAACATGTATCTTAGCTTTGCGCAAATTAATCAAATTTTATCACTACCATGCATTTGTGGTTGAATCATTGGATCAATCCATATGATGTGATTGGTTGCCGATCAAGATCGGGCTTTGATTGTGGATTGTGCCAATGATGATTGGACTTTTGTTAATTGGGAAAAAGGCCGCAGTAGCCTGGGGGAAGGTAACCTCGGGTTGAGGTACCGAAATCTCTTGAAGAGTAGTGGGAATGAGGATGAATTCCTCACCAAAGCCGAATGGCGTGCCCCATGTACAAACGGGGGGATAGTTGCCCCTTGTTATATGTGCGGTTTGCTTTGGGACGTCGAGCCACTTTCCTTAATGGGATGACACATAGTGTTGCGAATGAAATGCGAACACCGACGACTCAATTCGGATTGTAAGAAATCCTTAGGGTAAAAAGGGAAAGGAGTTTTGGACTCGAAGATGGACGTATGCATGATAATGAATGATGTATGTAAATGCATGAAAATTTTTTGTTTTGCTTTATAATGAAATTAAAAAGTGCAATTAATTTCCTATAAAGCGAAGTGATATGCGAAAATTGTTTTCCATGAATGTAAATGTATGCATATGTATGACATGTATGTTCAAAATTTCCCCCATCCTCACGTGTAGGCTCTAAAGGTGAGATTTTCTAAAAAAGGTCCCTAGAGATCACGGACCTCACAGGGAACTATTGTCGTCAATTGCAAATACTCACAAGACCTCAATATATTCCAAGTGAAATCTACTCTAGGCGGGGTTTTCGCATCTTCCCTTCAAGACATACGTCAAGTGGGCCTTCGCTACGCAACCCCATCCTATCTTAATTTTCTCTCAAGCTCGGGTAGAGAGCCTCACACGTCCGGCATTAACCCGAACAATGTGGAGTAACATCGCTCAAGTAACCCCACAATATATATAATATGAATATAAAGCAATAGGAAACATATACATATAAAGCAAATGATAAACAAATAATGATAATAAGGCACAAGCGTGCAAGCAAAACAAAGACATTTTAGCCTAAAAGCCAACTAAGATAGGCTTGAATTGTCATACACAAAAACAAAGTGTTTAAGTGTTTTACATCCCCAGTGAAGTCGCCATTTTTGTCGCGTCGAATTTCGGATATCAAGCTATTGGGAAGCTTTGAATCACTAAATTTAAATCACGACTGAACTTTTAATTTTTCGGGGAAAAAGGAAAAAAGTTCTAAATTACCTTGAGAAAAGATTTTAGGTTCGAAAGTCGATTATGCGAGGGGAAGGTATTAGCACCCCTCACATCCGTTGTACTCAACGGGAACCTCTTAGTTGACTTAGGCTTAAAATGTCTTTGACGTTTTGCTTGCACGCTTAATCATATATATATATATAAAGGAAAAAGAAAATATAATGTGAGGTGAAGAAAGAGATAAAAACAAACGAAAGAGAAAAGAAAAAAAAGGTTTTTTATTAACGGGCTTGACAAGATGTCGATCTTGCTCCTACGTATCTCCTGGTAGTCGGAGAATTCAAAGCGTACGTAGTTCTTTGGAAAAAATTTGTTTGTTGGTTCGTTTTGATTAAAAAAGATTTGATCGCGCCCGAGCGAAAAAACTTGAAAAGAAAATAAAAGTAAATGTCAACTGTTCGGGTTGTTGCCGAACTTGCCATTGACGACGGGAAATGGAAAAGTAAATGTCAGCTGTTCGGGTTGTTGCCGAACTGGCCACTGACGACAATGCGTAAAGGTAAATGATTTGATAAAAAGGATTTGCACTCGGACGTGAACAAAGGTTTTAAAACGCACGAACGCGTAAAAGGTTTTTTTTAAAAAGATGGACGCACATGAAGGCGATGGTATTCGCACAAGGCGTAAAAGGTTTTTTTTTAAAAGACAGACGCACAGAGGCGTAAAAAGTTTGAAAATAACGCGCGAAGGCGCGAAAGGTTCGGATTGACCACGAGGGCCAAGAAAATTTCAAAATGGTCACAGGGGACCAAAGAAAGGTTAAGCGTGCTAGACGCGTTAAAAATAGAATGACGATTGTCCGAGCAACGAGACATACGTCAAGCATTCGTACAATCGGGGAAATGGAGAGACATACGTCAAACCACCCTTTTTCATTCAAGTTTTGTTTGAATTTGAGAAAAACGTATTTTTGGGGAAGCTAGAAAAGAATGACGATCGTCTAAGCAACGAGACATACGTCAAGTGTTTATCCGATCGGGGAAAGGAGAGACATACGTCAAACCACCCTTTTTCATTCAAGTTTCGCTTGAATTTTAAGAAAAAAAGTATATACTGTCAAAACGCTCGCTTTTTAGAACTCAAAAGAAATAATTGTTCAAATTAGTTGTTGCAACCAAAATGAACAAGCTTGTTGTTCAAGAAAAGAAAGAAAATGTTTTTGTTGTTTTCGTTGATTTTTGTTTGGTTGGTTTGGAAGGACAAGGTCCTTTGCCTACATACCCAAATGGGATCAAAACCGATGTAGTTTGGGGTGGTGTGGCTGCTGGGATTTTCTGGATGATTTTGTGAGGATTTTGGAGGATTGAAATGATGAAAAAACCCAGCAAAAAATGGGGCGCTGCAGGCCTGCTTGACTGTTGACTTTGGACCAAAAAAATAAATAAAAAATAATAATAATAATAATAATAATAATAATAATAATAATAATAATAATAATAGTAATAAATAATAATAATGACAATAATAAAAAGAAATAAATAAATGGTAATAATGGTAAATACAAAAAATGAAATTAATGACAATAAAGGACAAATACTGAAATTAAAAGTAAAACTAAAAAGTAATAAAAAAATAAAATAAATAAACGAGACAAAAAATTGACATGAGGTATTTTAAAATACCTCCCTGCCGAAATTTCGTCTGAAACGACGAAAATTCTCGGCTTAAAAAAAAGTAAAACGAGACGAAAATGGGTCAAAAAATGGGGTATGACATTGAGTCAGGGAGACAACTGTTCCATTGGGTTGTTCTGACACATCCAGACATTAAATGCGCACAGTAACAGTTGCTTTCCATGCCATATTAGACTTCAGAAGCTTCTCTTCATCAAAAGCTGGCTTCACGTACTGAACATCAGAAGCTACTGAACATCAGAAGCTGCCTTCAGTTGTACGGATCAGAAGCTGGTCTTCAGACGTTGACTTTTGTTGACTTCTTCAAACGCAGCTTCAGAAGCACCTTTTAGGAGCACTTCTTCAGACCCAGTTTTCTTCCAGCTTTGCAACTTGCTTCTTAGCTTTCCTTTCTTGCTCTTAAGCTTGTTCTTCCATAACCATTATCAAATTCTGATCATTAAACACGTGGTTCTAAAATAACTTGAGCAAAGCATTAGCAAATAACCAATTTTCTATTTAACACTTTTGTTATCATCAAAACCATAAAGAGAGATATGTTTACACATAATGTTTCAACAATCTCCTCCTTAATTCAGAAGAGAGTTGTTTAACACATTTTGTTCCAACAAAGTGGTTTAATTCCTTTCCTAACTGAATTTGAGGTTTCTTACCCTTTAAGGTTCTGAAACTCAGTTCAGAAGCAGCTTCTGAACAGTAGTTCAGAAGCAGCTTCTGAACAGTGCTTCAGACGCACTGTAGCAGCTTCTGAAGTTCAGAGTCTGAAGGTCAACAAAAGTCAACCTATGAACAGTGCTTCTGAAGGTCAACAAAAGTCAACCTATGAACAGTGCTTCTGAAGGTCAACAAAAGTCAACCTTTGAACAGTGCGTCTGAACAGTACTTCAGACTTTGAAATTGAGCTTCTAAAGTATTGTTCACTCAGAAGCTGAAATTCAGCTTCTGAAGCACTTCTGCATTTTTTTTAAGGTTCAGAAGCACTTCTGGGCATATTTTTAAGGTTCAGAACCTGACTTTTCTTTTAAACTTTTGTTGAAAAGGATTAAAACTCATTTGGTTCAAAGTATTACAAGTGTTTTGGCTTTTATTTTGAAATTTCATAAGTTTGAACAAAACATTTGAATAATAACTTGTTCATCAAGTTTCAAGAACATTTGAACATTAACTTGTTCATTAAGTTTCAAAACAAATTTGAACAACAAACTTTGTTCATTGATTTTCAAAAGCAAACTTGAACAACAAGCTTTGTTCATTAAGTTTCAATCAATACTTGTGCATTTTCCATAAACTTGTTCATTTCTCAAAACTTGTGCATTTTTCATAAACTTGTTCATTTTATAAGTTTCAACACAAAACTTGAACAACAAATTTGTTTTTAAGTTTAAACCAAGTGTTTTTGCCTTATTTGGGATTTCTTAGGGTTGCAATACCAAACTTGAATGAAAAAATGAATGGTTTGACGTATGTCATTCCATTCCCCGATTGAACAAACACTTGACATATGTCTCGTTGTTTGGACAATCGTCATTCTTTTCAAACTTCAACCAAAATACATTTTAAGTTTCAAACAATAAACTTGAATGAAAAAGGAATGGTTTGACGTATGTCTCTCCATTTCCCGGTTGCACGAATACTTGACGTATGTCTCGTTGTTCGGACAATCGTCATTCTATTTTCAAAACCAAACCTAACCTTTCTTGGTCCCCCGTGACCAATTGAATCAATGCTCGACTCCTTTGAGTCCATTGAACCTTTTCTTGGTCCCCCGTGACCAATTGAATCAATGCTCGACTCCTTTGAGTCCATTGAACCTTTTCTTGACTCCCCATAGTCATTTGAATCAATGTTCGACTCCTTTGAGTCCATTGAACCCTTTCTTGGTCCCCCGTGACCATTTGAATCAATGCTCGACTCCTTTGAGTCCATTGAACCAATTCTTGGTCCCCCGTGACCAATTGAACCTTTTTTGGCCCCTCGTGGTCAATTCAAACCTCTTTTTCCCCAACGGACATGTTTTTATCAATTCTAGCGCGATTTAAACAAACGCTTAAGCCTCCCACGCGCGAGCATACAAGCTACGTTTAATCGTAAGAATACGATCAAAAGCATCGTTCTTTAAAAACAACCAACAAAGAAACGTTTTCTACCAAAGAACTACGTAGCTTTGAATTCTCCATCGCACCACGTAGAAGCAAGATCATCATCTTGTCAAGCACAATAATAAAAACTTTCTTTTTTCCCCTTTATATTTTTCTTTATTCCCTTTATTATTAAGCATGCAAGCAAAACTTTAAAAACACCTTTAGCCTTAACTAACTAGGAGGTTCCCGTTGAGTACAACGGATGTGAGGGGTGCTAATACCTTCCCCTTGCATAATCGACTCCCGAACCCGATAATGGTTGCGATGACCATCCTTTCCTCATCGTTAAGGGTTTTATTATCGTTTCCCTTTAAAAATAAAACTCAAAGGGTTTATCAACGTTCCCTTTTAAAATAAAAACTTTGGTGGCGACTCCACACTTCTTTCCGAGAGGTCTTATACCCTCGAGGCATTCGCGTTTTTTTCCGAGAGCGCACAGCTGGCGACTCCGCTAGGGACACTTCCTCATTAGTGAGTCAAGCCTATCCTAGTTAGCTTTTAGGCTAAGTGTTTTTATTTTTTCTTGCATGATTTTGGTTTTATTATCTTTATCTGCTTTTATTCTCTTGCTCTATATTTATATGTTTCATTATGCTATGTTCATATGGGTATGTCCACTGTGTGTTGTCACATTGTTTGGGTTATTGCCGAACGTGTGAAGCTCTATACCCGAGCTTTGAGATAAAATTAAGATAGGATGGTGGTTGCGTAGCGGAGGCCCTCGTGACGTATGTCTCGTAGGGATGATGCGAAAACCCCGCCTAGAGTAGATTTCACTTGGAACTTATTGAGGTCTTGCGAGTATTTGCAATTGACGGCAATATTTCCCTGTGGGATCCGTGACTCTAGGGACCTTTTAGAAAGTATCTTTAGAGCCTACATGTGAGAATGGGGGGAAGTTTTGAATGTTCCTATATCACACCCCCACATATCATAACATTTGCATTCATGAAAATAATTTTAGCATAAACAAAAAAAAGGGCATGTTTTTTCATATACATCGCATACATGCATTTACATGCATTTTCATGCATTTTTAAGAAAAAACACTCATGTCATTTCCCCAAAACTCCAGTGAACGAAGTCAATCATAGCCAGAAAACCCAAGAAGCCATCGGCCCAAGAGCCTGTTCTCCGACACTCGTACGGAATGCGCGCTAACCAGCAAAGGATCATGGATAACTTGGAACAAAACCAGACTGCTTTGAGAGGGGAAGTGGATGCTATGAAAGAGAAAATGGATCAAATGTTAGAGTTAATGCAAGCTTTGTCCACCCGGGAAAACAACCCTCGTCCAACTGTGGATCCGGCCAATGTAACATAGCCTCCGTACGGTCTTCCTCAAGGTTATACCCCGCCCGAAAGTGATAGCCTAGTGCCACCTCCTCAACCACCGCTCACCATCCCTATAAGGAATGAAGAACGTCGTCCCCCGGGGAATTCTACCACTCAACATGAGATTGTTTCTCATAATGTGGAAGACACTCAGCTTAGGCATACTGCTCCCGGCAACACCCACCAAGACAACGATTCCGCTCAAATGTATCGTGTTTTGGAAGAGAGGTCAAAGGTTGTCGAAGGATCCAGCTCATATGGGTACAATGCCTTGGACATGTGCTTGGTACCCGATGTGGTTATCCCTCCAAAGTTCAAAGTACCGGACTTTGAGAGGTACAAAGGTATTCAATGCCCTAGAAACCATCTGCGGTTGTTTTGTAGAAAGATGGCGGCCTACGCCACAAACGAGAAACTCATGATCCATGTGTTTCAAGACAGTTTAAGCGGAGCCTCATTGGATTGGTATATGCAATTGGAGCGTACCCATATCCAGACTTGGAAAGACTTGGTTGATGCTTTCTTAAAGCAATACAAGTATAATTTGGATATGGCTCCAAATAGGATGCAGTTACAGAACCTTGTGCAAAGGAGTAACGAATCCTTCAAAGAATACGCTCAAAGGTGGAGGGAATTAGCATCTCGTGTGCAGCCACCACTTTTGGAAAGAGAGCTTGTTGACACCTTCATGGCCACACTACAAGGCCCATATTATGATAAAATGATTGGAAGCACATAATCAGGCTTCTCCGATCTAGTCATAATCGGCGAGCGAATAGAAGATGGAGTAAAGAGGGGAAAGATTCAAGGCCCTCCTGAAGCTCAAAGTGGAGCCCTAAGACCCCCCCATGCAACTTTCATAAAAAGAAAGAAGGGGAGGCAAACACTGTTTTGGTAGGGCCATCTCGGGCACCCTCAACTTAAATGCCTCGCTACCATTATCCTTACGTGGCAGCAGCAGCAGCTCAAGGGCAATACCCATACCAAGTAAGACCCACAACTCCACCTCAACAACCAGCAGTATTGCCTCAGCAAAATCATCAGCAGCAGCAACGAGGCGGGTACCCACCAAGAAATCAAACGGGCCCAAGGAATAACTATAACAACGTGCAGTTTGATCCTGTACCCATGCCATACGGTCAAATCTTGCCGTACATGATCCAAAAGGGGATGGTTGAGCCAAGACCACTACAATCTTTGTTGCCACCATATCCACCTTGGTATGATGCAAATGCAAGGTGCGAATATCATGCGGGATCCCCGGGGCACAACATCGAGGGTTGTAAAGCTTTCAAACACAAGGTCCAGGACCTTATTAACCAGAAGCTGCTGTCCTTCAAGGAGGAAAACCCAAACGTGAAGAACAATCCATTGCCGGGGCATGCAGGTCCCTCTGTGAACGCAGTGGAAGAGCAAGAAAACATTGGCCCGATCAAAGAAATGGTCAATATAAAGACTCCCATGGCGGTCATACGAGAAAGGTTGATCGGCTTTGGTTTGTTTGAAGAAATGCACTCCAATTGCGAAGCCTGCATAATCAATCCGGACAAGTGTAAAGAATTGAAGAAATGTCTTCAAGAGCTGATGGACCAAGGTTGGATCCAAATGGGCTATACAAAAGATAGCACAGACATTGCTACTTTGGAGTCTCAAGACCCAAAACCTCTCGAAATCCCATACCAAAGGAGAGAGGTACAAATACCTGTAAAGACCATAATATTCCATGTGCCGGCACCTTTTTCCTTTGAAAGTACAAAGAGGGTACCGTGGAATTACCAGCATGTCTCTTACGTGGAAGGAAAGCCATTGGCAAAAATAGAATCCAGCGTCACTAACATTGTCGGCGTTGGAGGCATGACAAGGAGTGGTAGAGTCTTCACTCCGGAGAAACTCGGGAAGACACCAGCAGAACTACCAAGAGAACCGCTCAAGGAAAAGAATGTGGAAGAGACGGAAAACCAAGCAGGACCCTCTCAGAAACCAGCCCCACAAAAAGAGGCCGAGGAGTTCCTAAGGATTATCCAAAAGAGTGAGTATAAGATAATTGACCAGTTAGGTCAAACTCCCTCCAAAATCTCCATGTTATCTTTACTGCTAAGCTCGGAGGCCCACCGAGAAGCATTATTGCGGATCCTTAGTGTCATACCCCAATTTTTGACCTAAATTTCTTTTTTTACTCGTCTTTTTGGTTCGGAATTTTTCGTCGTTTCAGACGAAATTTCGATAGAGAGGTATTTTAAAATGCCTCGTTTAGGGTTCCGAAGGCGACCTTTTTTTTTTTTTTTTTTTTTCAGTTTTAGTATTATTTTATTTTACTTTAGTTTTTTTTATCTTTTATCTTTTTTAATTATTTAATTTTCAGATTTTTTTTTTCTATTTTTCTTTTATTTTTCATTTATTCTATTTTGTTTTTGTTTTTATTTTTAATGGTTATTTTTTTTGGTCTTTATTGCTAATCAAATCTATCCAAAGTCCAAGGTCAAAGGTCAATGTCAAATGTTTGATTTAATGACTTTGACATATGTGATTTAATGGCTTTGACATATGTGATTTAATGGTTTTAATCTCATTTGATGGGGATTTAATCCTTGTCTCCTTATTGTCAAAAGTCCACCCCCAATGTGTATATAAAGGCACACGCTCCGGCAACCAAAGGGGAGGAAAAACTCATCAGTACACAAGCCACAATTATTTCCAAACCAAAATTAATCACAACCCATCAAATCAAAACCACAAAAAACCATATCTCAAAACCAAAATCAATCATCATCCATAATCAAAATCACAAACTCGGCCACCTCCACCACCACCACAATCAATCCGAACCTCCTCCCTACCCACCTACAAACCACTAACACTAATCTGCACCACCACATACCACAACCACATAAAGCCACACACACGGCCAAACCCACAGCCAAACAACCACTACGCAAAACCGCACCGCCTCTTTACAACCCTTCCCTTGCTACTGCACCCATCTTTTCCTTTATTTTTATTTTTTTGTTTTATTTCTTTTTCTCGCAGTTTCTTTTTTATTTATTGCATTTCTCATCCTTTATTTATTCCTCATGCATTCCATCTTATTGATTTTTTTTTATCTTTTGCATTTTCTTCATTTTTTTTTACTTTATTTTATTTTCTTAATTTTGTAGTTTTTCTCTAGGTTAATCATCATGCATTTTTTCCCCATTATTCATTTTAATGCTTCATAATTCAGCATACCATGCATTTTTTATTTACTTTTATGTGACATATTTATTTATTGTTTTGCATTTCATGCATTGTTATTTTCTTTTATTCTTAGCATATTTATTTTAATGCATTTGCAAGTTTTGTTATTTTGTTCATCATTTTGTCTTTTTTCATTTCATTTTATTAGAATGTATTTAGGAGCAATGTAAATATAAATGAGAATATGCACTGACACTCACACTTTATTTATTCTGCTTTACGTCTTTTATTTATTTTTATTTATTTCGCTGTTCGAAAAAAATATAAAAATATTAGGTTAGTTTAATTTCAAAAGGGTTTCGTGGTGATCCAACGTCACCACGGAATTTCCTCGCGTATTAGCTTTTAGTTACTTTTAGTCTTAGTTAATTAAAAACAAAAAAACATGCAAATAATAATGAAAAACTCAAAAAAATCTTTTCTTAATAAACCTTGATTTTCAATCAAGTGTCCGTCTTTTTTCTTTTATTTTCTTTAAATAACCATTAATCTGCTTTAATTACACTTTAATCATTTTCAAAAAAAAACACAAACCAATTCCATTTTGCCACTTGGCTTTTATTTTTAAAACTTTTTTCAAACTAATAAAAAACACCAAACAAATCAAACGTTATTTTTACCCCGAACTACGAGGTTTTGATCCCTCACGGGTACGTAGGCAGAGGACCCTGTCGTTCCAAATCATAAAAAATACAAAAAAAAAAACATTTTTATTTTCCTTTCTCACTATTTTAATTCATTCTTTTCTTTTCTTTTAAAAAAATAAGCAAGTTATAGCCAAAATAAATAAATAAAATCACGAGGTTCTCGTAGAGTACTACGAACGTTTAGGGTGCTAACACCTTCCCTAAACGTAACTAACCCCCGAACCCTAAATCTTTTAATTTGTGGTAATTTAGAACTTTTTCCCATTTTCTTTTAAAAATTAAAAGTTCAGTCGTGAAATAAAATTAGTGAGTCAACGCTAATCAATAGCTTGATCTCCGAAAATCACCGCGACAGAAATGGCGACTTCACTGGGGACTCCCTAAGAGGGTTGAGCCTAACTTGAATTTATTTAATTATTTTGTGCTATAACTTGCTTAAAACAAAAAAAAATGTAAATATGTGCCTATGTGTTTTTCTTCCCTTTTGCGTGAGTGGTGAGATAAGTCCTACACCCGGGCTTGAGAGAAACATAAGATAGGATGGTGGTATAATCAAAGTGCCATACCAGGAGTAGTCTTGGGTGTTGGTACATGTGATATAACCCCACTCAATGGAGGCCTCTTAAAGGTAATACCATGTCGACATGAGTAGTCGTGTTTGACATTGTTATTTTTAAGTGACCTATGAAGTTGAGGACCTTTAGTTACCTTTAACCCATCTTGCCTTTTAGGACGTAGTGCGGTGGCTAATCAAGAGTAGTCTTGAATTGGTTGATACGCGATACTACACTCAAACGAGACTTTCTTACAAATGTCGTTGGACCGGGAGTCAGTCCCGTAATCCGACAATATTCGGAAGTGGTCAATGACTTTGGGAACTTGGTAGAACCCGTGATACAGGTACATATGAAACCATAGTCCTTACCAAATGGCGTGTTTACCCTTGACTCCAACATTTTGGACTTAACCTCACCATGTTTTCTCCGCTCTTTAGCATAATCATGCATACATGCATCCATTCATAAACATTTTTTTTTATCCAATTATCGAAGGACTTAAACAAGTTTTTTTAAACATCATAGAGGAGCACTAGGAAGTACACCTTCAAGAAGCACTTTTGAATTGGTCCCTTGGCTTGGTTTCTAAAAAAGAACTATTTTGTAATGTTTTAATGCTCAAATGAAATGTTCAAACCATGATGTTTACAATTACTTCAACAAAGTCCTTCGATAATAAATCTTTCTTTTTTTGCATAAGCATAAATCATGCATCATACTGCATTCATAGTTTCCAAATCGAGTCTCATCCTCTGTTTCATCACCAAAAGGTCAATCTGCCGCAGTCAAAGAAAGTGGCCTGTCGCATTCATTACAAATCCACTCGCACCTACAACACTCGTGCAAACAGAAGAGAGAAAATGGATGTGGTCGTGCAAACACAAGGAAGGATTTGCCGCAATTGGGTCGCTGTTGACATTCCCCCAGTTACTCATGGGTTTAAGTAATGTGTTTTCGTTGTCTTGTCTTTTCAAAAATCCTTTCGTTTCGCCCGATACGAAAGTGAAATCATGTAGGGCTCTACTTTTGTCTTCAAGTTACCACTATCAATGAAAAATTGTCGTTTCTTTCGCGACTTTTATTTTTATTTTACTGCTTTTCTGGAAAATGGTAACACCAAAAAACCAAAAAAAAAAACTTTATTTTATTTTCAATCAATTTCAAAAGGTCTGCATTTTTCACTCATTTTCTAAAATCAATCATCAATCATATGTAGACTGAACATCAATAAACCCGTTGAACACTGTAACCCTATGCTCTCTCCCGACTTTGAGTTCCCTGTTCACGAAGCTGAAGAGGAGGAGGATGAAGGGATTCCCTTAAAGATCCATCGGTTATTAGTATGACATGAAAGCCATTCAGCCTCATGAAGAAGCATTTGAAATGATTAACTTGGGTTCCGAGGAGCTGCCACTACAGTATTCCTGATAAAATTCCAGATGAATGGTGCCATTGAATCTGCAAAAAAAAAAAAAACAACAAATACAACAAGAAAGAGAAAAAAAGCAACAAAAAAAAAGAAGGAAAAATACATCAAGAAAATAGTGCAGAAGATGGTAGCCACTTACAGGACTGGCATGTTACCGTACCGTACCTCAGTGCGCACTTCAACAGGGGCAACCCCTTTCTCTTTAGTTTACGGCATGAAAGCATTGCTCCCTGTGGAAGTCGAGATCCCGTCAATGAGAGTTCTGATGGAAGCCAAGTTGTCTCAGGCTGAATGGTGCCAAAGTACGTATGATTAGCTGAACTTGATTGAAGAGAAACGCATGAATGCTTTGTGTCACGGGCAGTTCCCGTGTGTTCCAAGAAGGAGGTCTTGTGCTTAAAAAAGATTATATCACTTCAACCGGACTCCAGGGGCAAATGGACGCCTAATTATGAAGGCCCATATGTCGTCAAGAGAGCGTTCTCCGGTGGTGCAATGGCTCTTACGACTATGGATGGTGATGAGCTTCCCCGTCCTGTGAACGCCGATGCAGTCAAGAAATACTTTGTCTAAAAAATAAAAGAACAGCTCGGTGAGTCGAAAACCCGAAAGGGCGGTTTAGACAAAAATGAGCGTCTCGGTGGACTGAAAACCCGAAAGGGCGGTCCAGGCAAAAATTAGAGACATGAAATAGAAAATAATCATCCTGATAGATCGAAAACCTGAAAGGGCGGTCTATGCAAAAGTTAAGGATCAAAAGACAAAGTAACTGCATCAGGTTGGCCATGACTCACTTGGGGCACATTAGCGGTCAAAGAGACTCTGAATCTGAGGCATCTAAACTGTGGAATCCAAAGTTGTTAGGGAGAATAGCGGTTATTGTGTTCAATGTACCTTCCCCTTATATTTACCATTTTCCAAACTTTGAGAAATCCGTGGAGCCACGCCATTGGCGGGCCACCGCTCTGTTAAATGAATTTGAGCCTGTGCCTTTTATTTGGAATTCCCATTTATTCGGTTTATAAAATTTCTTCTATTTTTTATGGTAGTACTTGAAGCAGAATATTTTTCAAAGATCTTAATCTTTTTTATATTTTTGGAAAGCATAAACAACAAACACATTCTCTCTGAACTCATTGAATAAGTGAAGTGTGCGTCAACATCTGTCCCAATAACGGGTAAACTCTGCAGGTTAAACGTGGTCAATTGCTTGAAAAAAGAAAGAAAAAGAAAAGAGCTCGGTAAGTCGAAAACCCGAAAGGGCGGCTTAGGCAAAAATGAGCGTCCTGGTGGATCAAAAACCTGAAAAGGCGGTCCAGGCAAAAATTAGGGGCATACAAAAGGATATATTCCCGGTGGACCGAAAACCCGAAAGGGCGGTCCACGCAAAAGTTAGGGACTCAAAAAGGAAAAAGAACAAAAAGCATGACCACAGAAACGTCAATTCTTCTGCCAGGTCTTGGGATCAACACGTCTACCCCAGGAAGTGTTTGCTCCCCACCAGTTGTTGCATACATCGGGCTTTACCCCATCATGGTTTTGATATGTCCCCAGTGGCATCATCCCCATTGAAGATTGCCGAGTGTTTGTGATGCGACGTCGGGTCACTTTTCATCTTATCCGTCCAATCTTGTATCATATAAGTCAGTCTTTCATACAATCATACAAGTCAGTCTTCCGTACAATCTTACCAGTCAATCCTTCATACAGTCACAAGTTAATCAGTCATGCCAGTCATACAAGTCACATCATCATTCATGCATTCATACATTCATGCATATACACATTCTTGCATACACAACATGCACATAACATCATTCATACATGGTTGCATTAACCACCTTGAGTCTTGTTTTTCATACCAATCAGTCATGAACTTTTTTTTAACTCTCTTTATCCCCAAGTGTCATCCCCAGTATGTCTGGTCCAAAGATGTCATCCTCTTTTTGCCAAGTGGCAGTTCAAACGAACAGCTTGTGCATCTTTTATCCTGTTTTTTTTTTCGCCAAGTGGCAGTTCTTTAACGAACAACTTGTGCATTTTCCTATCCAATCTTTTGTCGTCAGTTGACTCGTTCGGCAATAACCCGAACAGCTGACATTTACCAATCTTTTGTCGTCAGTTGACTCGTTCAGCAATAACCCGAACAGCTGACATTTATCCAATCTTTTGTCGTCAGTTGACTCGTTCGGCAATAACCCGAACAGCTGACATTTATCCAATCTTTTGTCGTCAGTTGACTCGTTCGGCAATAACGCGAACAGCTGACATTTATCCTTTTTCTTGTCGTCAGTTGACTCGTTCGGCAATAACCCGAACAGCTGACATTTATCCTTTTTCTTGTCGTCAGTTGACTCGTTCGGCAATAACCCGAACAGCTGACATTTATCCTTCATCCTGCTTTTAAATTTCATCCAGCTTTTAAATTTCATCCAACATTTAAATTTCATCCAACATTTAAATTTCATCCAGCATTTAAATTTCATCCAGCATTTAAATTTCATCCAGCATTTAAATTTCATCCTGCTTTTATATTTCATCCTGCATTTATCCTTCATCCTGCTTTTATATTTCATCCTGCTTTTATATTTCATCCTACATTTATCCTTCATCCTGCTTTTATATTTCATCCTGCATTTATCCTTCATCCTGCTTTTATATTTCATCCTGCTTTTATATTTCATCCAGCATTTAAATTTCATCTTGCTTTTATATTTCATCCAGCATTTACCTTTCATCCAGCTTGTATGTTTCATCCAGCATTTACCTTTCATCCAGCTTTTATCTCTCATCCAGCTTATCCAATCTTTTGTCGTCAGTTGACTCGTTCGGCAATAACCCGAACAACTGACATTTATCCTTTTTCTTGTCGTCAGTTGACTCGTTCGGCAATAACCCGAACAGCTGACATTTATCCTTTTTCTTGTCGTCAGTTGACTCGTTCGGCAATAACCCGAACAGCTGACATTTATCATTTTTCTTGTCGTCAGCTGACTCGTTCGGCAATAACCCGAACAGCTGACATTTATCCTTCATCCTGCTTTTATCCTTCATCCTGCTTTTATATTTCATCCTGCTTTTATATTTCATCCTGCATTTATCCTTCATCCTGCTTTTATCTTTCATCCAGCATTTATCTTTCATCCAACATTTATCTTTCATCCAGCATTTATCTTTCATCCAACATTTATCTTTCATCCAGCATTTATCTTTCATCCGGCTTTTGTATTTCATCCCGCTTTCACCTTTCATCCAGCATTTACATTCACCTTTGTTTCTTGTCGTCAGTGGCATGTTACTTTTTTACCTCAAGTGGCAAGCTCTGCAAACGGGCAGCCTGTGGTCGGTGTCTTTTCCCATATCATATTTCCTTTCTCAGCTGTCAATACGATAGTTGATCCCTTCCCCAGTGAAACTGTGTTATTCCCCAGTGGAGTCGGATCCCTTTTCTTTAACGAACTCGGGTATCCTTTCGTTTTTGTTTTATCCCCAGTCAGGTCATCTTCGCCGTCTTGCATTCACATTTGCATCACGAGCATTTCATTTTTTTTTTTTTTTTAGGTCCAAAATTGGCGTACTCTGTATTTAAGTCCCTTCGACCCGCCGAATCAAAGATTTTATCTTCAAATCTCCGGACGAAGAGACTTAAATAGGGGCATCTGTCATACCCCAATTTTTGACCTAAATTTCTTTTTTTACTCGTCTTTTTGGTTCGGAATTTTTCGTCGTTTCAGACGAAATTTCGATAGAGGTATTTTAAAATGCCTCGTTTAGGGTTCCGAAGGCGACCTTTTTTTTTTTTTTTTTTTCAGTTTTAGTATTATTTTATTTTACTTTAGTTTTTTTTATCTTTTATCTTTTTTAATTATTTAATTTTCAGATTTTTTTTTTCTATTTTTCTTTTATTTTTCATTTATTCTATTTTGTTTTTGTTTTTATTTTTAATGGTTATTTTTTTTTGGTCTTTATTGCTAATCAAATCTATCCAAAGTCCAAGGTCAAAGGTCAATGTCAAATGTTTGATTTAATGACTTTGACATATGTGATTTAATGGCTTTGACATATGTGATTTAATGGTTTTAATCTCATTTGATGGGGATTTAATCCTTGTCTCCTTATTGTCAAAAGTCCACCCCCAATGTGTATATAAAGGCACACGCTCCGGCAACCAAAGGGGAGGAAAAACTCATCAGTACACAAGCCACAATTATTTCCAAACCAAAATTAATCACAACCCATCAAATCAAAACCACAAAAAACCATATCTCAAAACCAAAATCAATCATCATCCATAATCAAAACCACAAACTCGGCCACCTCCACCACCACCACAATCAATCCGAACCTCCTCCCTAACCACCTACAAACCACTAACACTAATCTGCACCACCACATACCACAACCACATAAAGCCACACACACGGCCAAACCCACAGCCAAACAACCACTACGCAAAACCGCACCGCCTCTTTACAACCCTTCCCTTGCTACTGCACCCATCTTTTCCTTTATTTTTATTTTTTTGTTTTATTTCTTTTTCTCGCAGTTTCTTTTTTATTTATTGCATTTCTCATCCTTTATTTATTCCTCATGCATTCCATCTTATTGACTTTTTTTTTTATCTTTTGCATTTTCTTCATTTTTTTTTACTTTATTTTATTTTCTTAATTTTGTAGTTTTTCTCTAGGTTAATCATCATGCATTTTTTCCCCATTATTCATTTTAATGCTTCATAATTCAGCATACCATGCATTTTTTATTTACTTTTATGTGACATATTTATTTATTGTTTTGCATTTCATGCATTGTTATTTTCTTTTATTCTTAGCATATTTATTTTAATGCATTTGCAAGTTTTGTTATTTTGTTCATCATTTTGTCTTTTTTCATTTCATTTTATTAGAATGTATTTAGGAGCAATGTAAATATAAATGAGAATATGCACTGACACTCACACTTTATTTATTCTGCTTTACGTCTTTTATTTATTTTTATTTATTTCGCTATTCGAAAAAAATATAAAAATATTATGTTAGTTTAATTTCAAAAGGGTTTCGTGGTGATCCAACGTCACCACGGAATTTCCTCGCGTATTAGCTTTTAGTTACTTTTAGTCTTAGTTAATTAAAAACAAAAAAACATGCAAATAATAATGAAAAACTCAAAAAAATCTTTTCTTAATAAACCTTGATTTTCAATCAAGTGTCCGTCTTTTTTCTTTTATTTTCTTTAAATAACCATTAATCTGCTTTAATTACACTTTAATCATTTTCAAAAAAAAACACAAACCAATTCCATTTTGCCACTTGGCTTTTATTTTTAAAACTTTTTTCAAACTAATAAAAAACACCAAACAAATCAAACGTTATTTTTACCCCGAACTACGAGGTTTTGATCCCTCACGGGTACGTAGGCAGAGGACCCTGTCCTTCAAAATCATAAAAAATACAAAAAAAAAAACATTTTTATTTTCCTTTCTCACTATTTTAATTCATTCTTTTCTTTTCTTTTAAAAAAATAAGCAAGTTATAGCCAAAATAAATAAATAAAATCACGAGGTTCTCGTAGAGTACTACGAACGTTTAGGGTGCTAACACCTTCCCTAAACGTAACTAACCCCCGAACCCTAAATCTTTTAATTTGTGGTAATTTAGAACTTTTTCCCATTTTCTTTTAAAAATTAAAAGTTCAGTCGTGAAATAAAATTAGTGAGTCAACGCTAATCAATAGCTTGATCTCCGAAAATCACCGCGACACTTAGTGAGGCACACGTCACTAAGGATATCCCTGTGGACCAATTGACGAGATAGTGGCAAACATTACCTCGAGCAGGTCTTTGGGTTTCAACGACGACGAGCTACCCAACGAGGGGCATATTCACAACCGCGCTTTGCACATCTCTGTAAAGTGTTTGGACCACATCCTCTCTCGAGTGTTAGTGGACACGGGATCATCTTTGAACGTAATGCCCAAGACTACCCTTTTGAAGCTCTCGTGTGAAGGGACAGTTATGAAGCCAAGCGCTTTGGTGGTAAAAGCTTTTGACGGGTCAAGAAGGGCCGTCATAGGAGAGATTGACCTGCCAGTTCAAATCGGGCCTAAGGTTTTCACCATCACCTTCCAGCTCATGAACATTAATCCAACCTACAGTTGTCTTTTAGGACGACCTTGGATTCACACCGCCGGAGCCATCACCTCTACTTTGCACCAGACACTCAAATTCATTGTCGACGACAAGATGATCGTAGTTTTGGGCCAAGAGGATATGATGGTAAGCCATCTTTCGTCATTCCGTTACATAGAAACGGACGAAGAAGCTGTGGATATTCCCTTCCAGTCTTTGGAAGTGGCAAATGTCGTGACCATAAGCTCGGGGCACAAGAAGGAGGCAAGGACAGCCATGTCATCATGGAGGGCAGTAAGAGAAGCTCTAGAAGAGAGTAGACTCACCGGATGGGGCAAGCTGGTGGACATATCGAAGAAGAAAAACCGTTTTGGGCTAGGATATCAGCCGTCAGCGGAAACCTCTTCAAAGCCTCAAAAGCAAGGGATCCTTCCCATTTTAGAAACATTTTACAGTGCGGGTTTCAGTGATGAGGACCAAGTGGCTCTACTAGAAGACACGGATGAAGAAGTGCCCAACCTCGTGCATCGCTGTGTCTCGGATCAGATCTTGAACAACTGGAGGGCCATCGAAATCCCCGAAATCATTTCCCCGTTCAAGTAATTCATCATGTTTATTTTTGTTTTTGAAAAAAAAAATCATTTTGCTCTGCCCAAGGCAAATGATTAGTTGTGTGGGGCCCCCATGTTTTTAAGTTATTTCAATCATAAATAAAATTGCATTTTATGTTCATTTGAGTTCATTTCTTTTTGTTCTTTATTAGCAATATTTTAAGGAAAATTTTCTGCAAAAGCCTAAAAAAAATCATACTCATGCAGATCCATAAATCCACCTACCAAAAAAACACTGCCTTAATCCCTTACGACTTCGATTTCCCGATTAACCAAACGGAAGATGACGAAGAGGACGATTATGAACTTCCTGAAGAATTGTCCAGACTTGAGGATCAAGAGGATAGGGTAATACAACCTCACCAGGAGCCAGTTGAAATGATCAACTTGGGAACCGAAGAGGATAAGAAAGAGGTTAAAGTGGGAGCCTCCCTGC
Source organism: Medicago ruthenica (assembly GCA_018208015.1). Taxonomy (NCBI): domain Eukaryota; kingdom Viridiplantae; phylum Streptophyta; class Magnoliopsida; order Fabales; family Fabaceae; genus Medicago; species Medicago ruthenica. Next base: position 73,266,322 of record CM031371.1, read on the forward strand.
AGGAAGATGTGAAGGAAAAGCTGGTGAAGCTACTACGAGAGTATGTGGATGTGTTCGCTTGGTCGTATCAGGACATGCCAGGTTTAGACCCTAACATCGTCGTGCATAGACTACCCCTCAAGCCAGAATGCCCGCCAGTAAAGCAGAAATTGAGAAGAACCAGGCCCGACATGGCTCTCAAGATTAGAGAGGAGGTCAAAAAGCAGTTTGACGCCGGCTTCTTAGCAGTAACTAAGTATCCACAATGGGTTGCCAACATTGTGCCAGTCCCAAAAAAGGATGGAAAAGTCAGGATGTGTGTGGACTACCGGGACTTGAATAGAGCAAGCCCAAAGGATGATTTTCACTACCTCATATTGACATATTGGTAGACAACACCGCCCAATTCTCCGTCTTCTCTTTCATGGACGATTTCTCGGGATACAACCAAATTAAAATGGCTCCAGAGGATATGGAGAAAACTACATTCATCACCCCATGGGGAACCTTCTGCTACAAGGTAATGCCCTTCGGATTAACAAATGTCGGGGCAACATATCAAAGAGCGATGGTGACTCTTTTAAATGACATGATTCATAAGGAAATAGAGGTCTATCTCGATGATATGATTGCCAAATCCCAGACGGAGGAGGATCATTTGACCCATTTGCAAAAGCTATTCAAACGCCTAAGAAAGTTCAAGCTACGCTTAAATCCTAACAAGTGCATATTTGGTGTTAGGTCCGGGAAGTTATTGGGTTTCAACGTCAGCCAAAGGGGTATTGAAGTGGATCCTGACAAGGTAAAGGCCATACAAGATATGCCAGCGCCGAATACCGAAAAGGAGGTTCGTGGTTTCTTATAAGATTGAACTACATTGCTAGATTCATCTAACACATGACAGCCACCTGTGAACCAATCTTTAAACTGCTGAGGAAAAATCAAGCCGTTCAGTGGATAGAGGACTGCCAAGAGGCGTTTGACAAAATCAAACAATACCTGCAAGAACCACCGATTTTAATACCTCCAGTTCCGGGTAAACCTCTCATCTTGTACTTAACAGTGCTTGAGGGATCAATGGGCTGTGTGCTAGGACAACAAGATGAAACAGGAAGAAAAGAGCACGCAATCTACTATCTAAGCAAGAAGCTTACTGTGCGAACGTCTAAAAAAGACAAACGCTCGAGGGCATAAGGCCTCTTGGAAAGAGTGCGGAGTCGCAACCAAAGTTTTTGTTTAAAGGGAACGTTGATAAACCCTTACGTTTTTTTTATTTTTAAAAAGGAAACGATAATAAAACCCTTTGACGATGAGGAAAGGATGGTCATCGCAACCATTACCGGGTTCGGGAGTCGATTATGCAAGGGGAAGGTATTAGCACCCCTCACATCCGTTGTACTCAACGGGAACCTCCTAGTTAGTTAAGGCTAAAGTGTTTTTAAAGTTTTGCTTGCATGCTTGAATATATAAAGACAATAAAGAAAGGGGAAAAAGATGTTTTTTATTATTGTGCTTGACAAGATGTAAATCTTGCTCCTACATATCTCCTGGTGCGATGGAGAATTCAAAGCTACGTAGTTCTTTGGTAGAAAAACGTATATTTGTTCGTTTATTTTAAGGAACGATGTTTTGATCGTATTCTTTGCGGTTAAACGTAGCTTGTATGCTCGCGCGTGGGAGACTTAAGCTTTTGTTTGTATCGCATTTAGAATTGATAAGAACATGTTCGCTGGGGAAAATAGGTTTTTAATTGACCATGGGGGGTCAAGAAATGGTTCAATTGACTCAAAGGAGTCGCGAACTGATTCAAATGGTCACGGAGGACCAAGAAAAGATTCAATGGACCCAACGGAGTCGAGCATTGATTCAAAAGGTCATGGGGGACCGAAAAAGTTTCGATTGACTCAACGGAGTCATGAAAGGGTTCAATGGACTCAACGGAGTCGAACATTGATTCAAATGGTCACGGCGGACCGAAAAAGTTCAATTGACTCAACGGAGTCAAGCATTGATTCAAATGACTCAACGGAGTCAAGAAAGGGGTTCAATTGATCCAACGGGATCAAGAAAGGTTTGAATTGACCACAGAGGGCCAAGAATAGGTTTTGGCGTGTTGGATGTTTTGAAAATAGAATAACGATTGTCCGAACAACGAGACATACGTCAAGTATTCGTGCAACCGGGGAATGGAGAGACATACGTCAAACCATTCCTTTTTCATTCAAATTTATTGTTTGAAACTTATGAAATGTATTTTTTCTTGGTGAAGTTTGAAAAGAATGAAGATTGTCTAAACAACTGAGACATACGTCAAGTGTTCGTTCAATCGGGGAATGGAGAGACATACGTCAAACCACTCCTTTTTTCATTCAAATTTATTTTGAAACTTAAGAAATCCCAAAGAGAGCAAAACACTTGGTTAAAAAACCTAAGAAAAGTTTGTTGCTCAAATTAGTTGTTGCAACTTATGAATAAGTTTGAGAAAAATGAACAAGTGTTGTTCAAGTTTGTAAAATGAACAAGTTTATGAAAAAAATGCACAAGTTTGGAAAATGCACAAGTTTGGAAAATGAACAAGTGTTGTTCAAGTTTGGTTGAAATTCATGAACAAGGTTATTGTTCAAGTTCAAGTTTGGTTTTGGAAAATGAACAAGTCCGGCTCAAGTTCAAGTTCAAGTTTGGAAAATGAGCAAGTTCGGCTCAAGTTCAAGTTTGAAAAAGTGAACAAGTTTCTTGTTATTCAAGTTAACTATTTAAACTTGTGAATTTCCAAATGTATGCAAAAATCCTTGTTATGTTTTGAACCAAAATGAGTTTTAATCCTCTTAGATTCTGAATCTTCAAGTCAGAAACTCATAAACTAGCTTTCAAAAGCTTGAACTCAGAAAGTGAGTTCTGTCATGATCGCAGAGCGACCTGGATTTGGCTCTGCGAACCTGAGTTCTGTCATGGTCGCAGAGCGACCAGAACTTGGCTCTGCGAACCTCTCAGAAGCTTGAACTCAGAAGATGCTTCTGAACTTCTGTTCAGAAGCTGCTTCTGAACAAACTTCAGAACCTTAAGAGGAGTGAAAAAAACTTTTGAAATTAGCAAGAAAAGGAGTAAAACACTTCGGTTTTGATGTTTGGCAAACTTTGAGATTTCTTTGAAATTTCAAAAGAGGTTTTTCAATCAAAATGAGTTAAAACTATTAAGGATGCAAAACTGAGATTGAATCAAGCAGGAATCAAAAAAACAAATGCAAACAGTAATGCAAATGCAAGATGACAAGTTCAGAATGACTTACAAAACTCCTAGCCAATGCTTGTGTTGCAAGAAAAATGGAAAAGGCTTGGATGATGATGGTTTAGAAAGAAAGAAGTGTTGATGAATACAAACAGCAAGAACAATGATATTGTGCTATTGTTCTTCCCTCTTTGTATGAGGTTTAAAGGCTGTTTTAATTGCTTGGCTGTTTTGTGCTGGTTTTGGATAATTTGTGAAAGAAAGGAATGGAATTTGCTCTAAAATTTCCTCCTAGAATTCTCTCTAAACTTGCTCAAAGAAAACTGCCTAAAATGTATGTCAAGGAAGGTCTGAATTGTGTAGAAATTCACTGCAATATTCACTCTTTTGAACTCTCTAAAATCTGTGTGCATTGCATTGCTTAAATAGGCAAAATGAGATCAAATGTCATCATGAAAAATTCCTAGAACTAGGCTGTTTTTTTGGGCTATAATCAGGCTATTTGCTTTGCATTTAATGCAAAAGGGAAGAGGTGACTTTGCCTTGTGACAATGGTCAAGACTTTGGCCAAATTAAGAACCCAATGAAGCTGATTTCTGACAGAAAATTGCTGGAAAACATGAAAACAGGGCTGTTTGCAAAACAGGGGCAGCAGTTTTGTTGCAATCTTTGAATGGTTTTGATAAAGCCTATGGCAAGGTGGATGCTGGAAAGTAGCAGGGTCAGTAGCAGGCAAAATGGTAGGGAAGAAGTGCTCCCCAAGGGCAGCCACTTGCTTGGTTCCTTGCTTGGTTTTGCTTCTTCTTCCTTTGATTTCTTGCTTGGCATTTGACACATGTTTTCTTTCTTTCTTTGTTGAATGAGATAGCAAAATACAATAACAATAATAATAATAATAGATGATAATAATAATAAAAGTAAAAGAAAGATAGATCAGAAAATCAAAAAAACTGCAAAATTCGCAGAGTTCGCAGAGCGATTATAACATCGCTCTGCGATGTTCTTCGCAAAGTTCGCAGAGCAATTAGAACCTTGCTCTGCTAAATCCTTTTTTCTCTTTTTTGTTGACTTTTTCTTTTTGTTGACTTTTTCTTTTTGTTGACTTTTTTTCTTTTTTTTTTTGCTGACCTTTTTTTTTGAAACGGCTTGGACAAAATTAGGGTACAACAGCTGCCCCTACTTAATTGTGTCTTTGCATAGAGAATGCGTGTGCCAAGGGCACCACATAAACTCTTTGCGAAGAGCAATTAAGTAAAAGAAGGATCCAAATTTTGTCCTTCAAGGTGAGAAAAGATTGTCGTAAATAATGAAAATATTGATATGCAAATGCAATGAACAAAAGTACATGCAGGGTCACCTGGTTAGGCTACTGGTGTATAAACTAAGAATGAAATAGACAAGTCGTCGCCTCGGGGGTGCTTAGACTGGCTGGGGGATAAAAAAGATAGATCGTCGCCTCAGGTGGTGCTTAGATCTAGAAGACAAGTCGTCGCCTCGGTGGGTGCTTAGACTGAAAAGGTAAAAGATCGTCGCCTCGGTGGGTGCTTAGACTGAAAAGGTAAAAAGATCGTCGCCTGAATAGGTGCTTAGATCTGACAAGTCGTCGCCTCGGTGGGTGCTTAAACTGAAAAGGTAAAAGATCGTCGCCTCGGTGGGTGCTTAGATCTGACAAGTCGTCACCTCGGTGGGTGCTTAGACTGAAAAGGTAAAAGATCGTCGCCTCGGTGGGTTCTTAGATCTGACAAGTCGTCGCCTCGGTGGGTGCTTAGACTGAAAAGGTAAAAAGATCGTCGCATGAATAGGTGCATAGATCTGACAAGTAGTCGCCTCGGTGGGTGCTTAGACTGAAAAGGTAAAAGATCGTCGCCTCTGTGGGTGCTTAGATCTGACAAGTCGTCGCCTCGGTGGGTGCTTAGACTGAAAAGGTAAAAGATCGTCGCCTCGGTGGGTGCTTAGATCTGACAAGTCATCACCTCGGTGGGTGCTTAGACTGAAAAGGTAAAAGATCGTCGCCTCGGTGGGTTCTTAGATCTGACAAGTCGTCGCCTCGGTGGGTGCTTAGACTGAAAAGGTAAAAAGATCGTCGCATGAATAGGTGCATAGATCTGACAAGTAGTCGCCTCGGTGGGTGCTTAGACTGAAAAGGTAAAAGATCGTCGCCTCGGTGGGTGCTTAGATCTGACAAGTCGTCGCCTCGGTGGGTGCTTAGACTGAAAAGGTAAAAGATCGTCGCCTACGGTGGGTGCTTAGATCTGACAAGTCGTCGCCTCGGTGAGTGCTTAGACTGAAAAGGTAAAAGATCGTCGCCTCGGTTGGTGCTTAGATCTGACAAGTCGTCGCCTCGGTGGGTGCTTAGACTGAAAAGGTAAAAAGATCTTCGCCTGAATAGGTGCTTAGATCTGACAAGTCGTCGCCTCGGTGGGTGCTTAGACTGAAAAGGTAAAAGATCGTCGCCTCGGTGGGTGCTTAGATCTGACAAGTCGTCGCCTCGGTGGGTGCTTAGACTGAAAAGGTAAAAAGATCGTCGCCTGAATAGGTGCTTAGATCTGACAAGTCGTCGCCTCGGTGGGTGCTTAGACTGAAAAGGTAAAAAGATCGTCGCCTCGGTGGGTGCTTAGATCTGACAAGTCGTCGCCTCGGTGGGTGCTTAGACTGAAAAGGTAAAAAGATCGTCACCTGAATAGGTGCTTAGATCTGACAAGTCGTCGCCTCGGTGGGTGCTTAGACTGAAAAGGTAAAAAGATTGTCGCCTGAATAGGTGCTTAGATCTGACAAGTCGTCGCCTCGGTGGGTGCTTAGACTGAAAAGGTAAAAAGATCGTCGCATGAATAGGTGCTTAGATCTGACAAGTCGTCGCCTGAAAAGGTGCATAGACTCGCTTGGGGAATTAAACATAGACTCTCTGGGGAAATAAATAAAAAATCCAGCTGTGGGGATAAATGTAATCGTCTCTAGACGTGGCTAGTACTTAGATTGTTGAAAAGGAAAACATGATTGTTGATGCATGATATGCTTCATGTTGTCTTATGCAGTATGTTATGCAATATGATATGATATGAGGTAGACTCAATCAGGAATTTCTGCTGGGGAAACTCAGCTGGGGAATCATAGTGGCCATGAGCAGGTCCACTCGGGAATAAGACAATTTGGGAAGAAAACCGCTGGGGAATTTTTCTTTAGAAAAACTTACTGGGGAAGTTCTTGAATGAGGCTCACTGGGCTAATGTTGATAGATGTTGGTGAATATGTGATACTCACTGGGGAATGCTTGCGGGGGAGCATGATAAATTGTGAGGGAAAGCATGATATGAATATGAGATGCATGTATATGAATGAGTTTGATATGATGCATGCATATGCTGACATGTGGGATGACATGTTGAATGCTGGGGATTATGATTGGATGTCGAGCAAGGTCGGGCTTTGATTGTGATTGTGACAATGATGATTGGGCTTTATGTATGATTGGGTGCAAGCATGGTTGGGCTTTGGTTGTGACCTCACTAGGGATATAAGGATCATTTTGGAAGCATGATCGATATCCGGCCTTAGTGGATGAAAAAGATGCATGGGGTGTGCTTTATTTGGGGAATTTTGTTCCTCCGACACTCGGGATTTTTGCGTTTCACGTGTCGTGAGCTACACACTTATTTCTGCTGAAGAGCATGAGTCTTAAAATGACTGACCAACAGTTTCAGGCTTTGAGTCCTTTGACGCAACACTGGAGACCAACGAAATTCTTTCGTCATTTAAGAAATTCAAGCAAAACACACATTTGTTTTTGCAAGTTTTTTTTGTTATTATTTCCCATGTTTCAATGCATTATTTATCATGAATAAAAACAACATTTTATGCGCTAATGAGAGCACAAAACAATGAAAAGATTTAAAGATGAATTTTATTCAATGCAAATGATCCCTTGAATGGGTAACAACACATGAAGATGTAATCCTCGTAAGAAGTGATTACTTTGCTGGGGAAAAGATAGAGAAAGACAAGAAAAACAAAAAACAAAAAGAAATTTGTTTGAGTGTTGCTTTGGTACAACACATGCTATTTTCCCTACGACTTCGAAATCCCTTTGCCTTTGAAAGATGATGACGAGACCGATTCTTCCCCTCCTGAATCCTGTCCGGATCTTGAATGTTGCAGCCTTTTGCCTTTCTTATTTGTTTTGAAAACCCCTAACTTTTACATGGACCGCTCTTTCGAGTTTTTAGTCCACTGGGGTATATTTCCTTTTTTGATGTGCTTAATTTTTGCCTAGACCGCCTTTTCAGGCTTTCGATCTACCAGGACGCTCTCTATTGCCTAAACCGCCCTTTCGGGTTTTCGATTTAGCGAGCTCTTTTTTCTAGGCATAGTACTTTTTGACTGCGTCGGAGTTTATTGAAAGGGGAAACTCCTCTCCATCCATAGTGGTGATGATTAAGGCTCCGCCTGAGAAAGCTTTCTTTACCACGTATGGTCCTTCGTAGCTGGGAGTCCATTTCCCGCGGGGATCTTTGTGGATAGGTAATATCCTTTTCAGCACTAAGTCTCCCTCTTTGAATTCTCGAGGACGAACTTTCTTGTCGAATGCCCTCTTAAGCCTCCTTTGGTACAGCTGTCCAAGACATAACGCTATTAGACGCTTTTCCTCTATGAGGTTCAGTTGGTCGAACCTTGTTTGGACCCATTCGGCTTCTTCTAACTTGGTTTCCATCAAGATCCTTAATGAGGGGATTTCAACCTCAATGGGAAGCACGGCCTCCATAACGTATACTAAGGAAAAAGGGGTTGCCCCAGTGGAAGTGCGAACGGCTGTTCTGTAGCCATGTAGCGCAAAGGGAAGCATCTCGTGCCAATCTTTGTAGGTTTTTACCATCTTTTGGATGATTTTCTTTATGTTCTTGTTGGCCGCTTCTACCGCGCCGTTCATCTTTGGCCGATATGGCGAGGAATTATGGTGCTCGATCTTGAAGTCTTTGCACAACTCCTTCATCGTGTTGTTGTTTAGGTTTGCCCCATTATCTGTGATGATTTTGTGGGGAGTGCCGTAACGGCAAATGATTTCCCTCTTGATGAATCGGGCTACCACTTGTTTAGTTACGTTTGCATATGAAGCTGCTTCGACCCACTTGGTGAAATAGTCGATGGCAACCAAGATAAACCGGTGTCCATTTGAAGCTTTTGGTTCAATCATTCCAATCATGTCTATGCCCCACATAGAGAATGGCCAAAGTGACGTCATGATGTTCAGAGGAGTTGGTGGCACATGCACCTTGTCGGTGTAAATTTGGCATTTGTGACAAGTCTTGGCATAGTGGAAACAGTCAGCTTCCTTGGTTAGCTAGTAATAGCCCGCCCTTAGGATTTTCTTTGCTCCCTCATGGATTTCTTTGATGAGCATGTCCGCTTCATGTTTATCCACACACCTGAGCAAGACCAGGTCATAATTTCTTTTGTAAAGGGTGTTCCCGCTGAGGAAGAATTGGGATGCCAATCTCCTGAGGGTTCTCTTGTCAGTTTGTGAGACATTTTCTGGATACTGTTGCTCTTCGAGGTATCGTTTGATATCGTAAAACCAGGGTTTGTTGTCAAGTCCTTCTTTGACTGCTGCACATACAACTGGTTTGTCCCTACGATCCATCTTTATGATTGTGCCTCGTTATGGAAATTTACTTGGTACATTGATGATAATGTAGCCAAAGCATCTGCCACCTGATTCTCCTCTCGGGGTATGTGATGAAAGGTGATTTCATCGAAATGCTCAATCAACTCTACAACCCGGGCACGGTAAGGAATCAAATTGGGATGTTTTGTTTCCCATTCTCCTTTGACTTGATAAATGACTAAGGCTGAGTCACCGTATACTTCCAGGATAGATCAATTGCTGCTTCGAGGCCCAGGATGCACGCTTCATACTCTGCCATGTTATTGGTGCAGTCAAAGCATAACCTTGCCGTGAAGGGTTGGTACCCATTTCTCGGTGATATTAGGACTGCCCCGATCCCGTGCCCCATGGCATTTGAGGCACCATCGAAAGCGAGCTTCCATCGAGCTCTCGGTTCTGGCCCTTCGTCATCACTTATGATCTTTTCATCATTCACGGCTACAACGTCTTCATCGGGGAAGTCAAATTGTATGGGTTGATAATCCTCCAATGGTTGGTGAGCAAGGTGCTCGGATAAAACACTCCCTTTTATGGCCTTTTGAGTGACATATTAGATGTTGTACTCAAACAGCAACATTTGCCAACGGGCTATCTTTCCCGTGAGGGCAGGCATTTCAAAGATGTATTTGATGGGATCCATCTTTGATATCAACCAAGTGGTATGGGTCAACATGTATTGTCTTAAACGTCGAGCAGCCCATGCTAAGGCACAGCAAGTCTTTTCAAGCGAAGTATACCTTGATTCACAGTCGGTGATCTTCTTGCTTAGGTAGTAGATTGCGTGCTCTTTTCTTCCCGTTTCATCTTGTTGTCCTAACACGCAACCCATTGATCCCTCAAGCACGGTTAGGTATAAGATGAAGGGTTTACCCGGAACCGGAGGTATTAAAATTGGTGGTTCTTGCAGGTATTGTTTGATCTTGTCAAACGCCTCTTGGCAGTCCTCGTTCCACTGAACAGCTTGATTTTTCCTTAGCAGTTTGAAGATTGGTTCGCAGGTGGCTGTCATATGTGAGATGAACCTAGCAATGTAGTTCAATCTCCCTAAGAACCTACGAACTTCTTTTTAAGTGTTTGGCACTGGCATATCTTGTATGGCCTTTACCTTGTCAGGATCTACTTCAATTCCTATTTGGCTGACGATGAAACCCAATAACTTTCCGGATCTAACACCAAATGTGCACTTGTTAGATGATCCTCCTCTGTCTGGGATTTGGCAATCATGTCATCAACGTAGACCTCTATTTCCTTATGAATCATATCATGGAAAAGAGTTACTATTGCTCTTTGATATGTTGCCCCGGCATTTGTCAATCCAAAGGGCATTACCTTATAGCAGAAATTTCCCCATGGGGTGATGAATGTGGTTTTCTCCATGTCCTCTGGAACCATTTTAATTTGGTTGTATCCCGAGAAACCGTCCATGAAAGAGAAAACCGAGAATTGGGCGGTGTTGTCTACCAATATGTCAATGTGAGGTAGTGGGAAATCATCCTTTGGGCTTGCTCTATTCAAGTCCCGATAGTCTACACACATCCTGACTTTGCCATCCTTCTTTGGGACTGGCACAATATTGGCAACCCATTGTGGATACTTGGTTACTGCTAAGAAGCCGGCATCGAACTGCTTTTTGACCTCCTCTCTAATCTTGAGAGCCATGTCGGGTCGGGTTCTTCTCAACTTCTGCTTTACTGGTGGGCATTCTGGCTTGAGGGGTAGTTTATGCACGACGATGTTAGGGTCTAAACCTGGCATGTCTTGATACGACCAAGCGAACACATCCACATACTCTTGTAGAAGCTTAACCAACTTTTCCTTTATGTCTTCTTGCAGGGAGGCTCCTATTTTGACCTCTTCCTTGTCCTCTTCGGTCCCCAAGTTGATCATTTCAACTGGCTCCTGGTGAGGTTGTATTATCCTATCCTCTTGATCCCCAAGTCTGGACAATTCTTCAGGCAGTTCATAATCATCCTCTTCCTCATCTTCCGTTTGGTTAATCGGGAAATCCAAGTCATAAGGGATTAAGGCAGTGTTGTTTTTGGTTGGTGGATTTGTGGATCTGCATGAATATGATTTTATTTTAGGTTTTTGCAAAAAATTTTTTAAAATAATGCGATTAAAGAACAAAAGAAATGAACTCAATTGAACATAAAATGCAACTTTATTTATGATTGAAAATAACTTTAAAACATGGGGCCCCACACAACTAATCATTTGCCTTGGGCAGAGCAAAATGATTTTTTTTCAAAAGTAAAAACAAACAGGGTAAATTACTTGAACATGGAAATGATTTCGGGAATTTCGATGGCCCTCCAATTGTTCAAGATCTCATCCGAAGTACAGCGGTGCACCAAGTCTGGCACATCTTCATCCGTGTCTTCCAACAGAGCTACTTGGTCCTCGTAGTTAAATCCCGCGCTGACAAATGTCTCCAAAATGGGAAGGATCCCTTGCTGTTGAGGCTTTGAAGAGGTTTCCGCTGACGGCTGATACCCTAACCCGAAGTGGTTCTTCTTTTCTGGTATATCTACCAGCTTGCCCCATCCGATGGGTCTACTCTCTTCTAGAGCTTCTCTTACTACCCTCCATGATGACATGGCTGTTCTTGCCTCTTTCTTGGGCCCCGAGCTTATGGTCACGACATTTGCTACTTCCAAAGATTGGAAGGGGACATCCACAACTTCTTCGTCCGTTTCTATGTAACGGAATGATGAAAGATGGCTTACCATCATATCCTCTTGTCCGGAAACTACAATCATCTTGTCATCGACAATGAACTTGAGTTTCTGGTGTAGGGTGGAGGTGATGGCTCCGGCGATGTGAATCCAAGGTCGTCCGAGAAGACAACTGTAAGTTGGATTAATGTTCATGACTTGGAAGGTGATGGAGAAAACCTTAGGCCCAATTTGAACTGGGAGGTCAATCTCTCCTATGACGGCCCTTCTTGACCCGTCGAAAGCTTTTACCACTAAAGCGCTTGGCTTCATTACTGTCCTTTCACATGATAGCTTTAGAAGGGTAGTCTTGGGCATGATGTTCAATGATGATCCTGTATCCACTAACACTCGAGAGAGGATGTGGTCCATGCACTTCACGTAGATGTGCAAAGCGCGGTTGTGAATATGCCCCTCGTCGGGTAACTCGTCGTCATTGAAGCCCAAATACCTGCTTGAGGTAATGTTTGCGACTATCCCGTCGAATTGGTCTACAGGGATATCCTTAGTGACATGTGCTTCACTAAGGATCCGCAGTAATGCTTCTCGGTGAGCCTCCGAGCTTAGCAATAAAGATAACATGGAGATTTTTGAGGGAGTTTGACCCAACTGGTCGATTATCTTGTACTCGCTCTGGATTATCCTTAGGAACTCCTCGGCCTCTTTTTCTGGGGCTGCTTTCTGGGAGGGTCCTGTTTGGTTCTCATCCTCTTCCACGCTCTTTTCCTTGAGCGGTTCCCTTGGTAGTTCGGCTGGTGTCTTCCCGAGTTCTTTCGGAACAAAGACTCTACCACTCCTTGTCATTCCTCCAACACCGGTAATGTTAGTGATGTTGGATTCAATTTTTGCCAATGGTTTTCCCTCCACATAGGCCACGGGTTGGTAATTCCACGGTACCCTCTTTGTGCTTTCAAAGGAGAAGGGTGCCGGAACATGGAATGTTATGGGCTGTACATGTATTTGTACCTCTCTCCTTTGGTATGGGATTTCAAGAGGTTTTGGATCTTGAGATTCCAAAGTAGCAACGTCCGTGCTATCTTTTGTATAGCCCATTTGGATCCAACCCTGATCCATCAGCTCTTGAAGACATTTCTTCAATTCTTCGCACTCGTCGGGATTAATTATGCAGGCTTCGCAGTTGGCGTGCATCTCTTCGAACAAACCAAAGCCGATCAATCTTTCCCGTATGACTGACATGGGGGTTTTTACATTGACCGCATCTTGGATCGGGCCAAAGTTTTCTTGCTCTTCCACTGCGTTCACAGAGGGACTCGCATGCCCTGGCAATGGATTGTTTTTCACGTTTGAGTTCTCCTCCTTGAAGGATAGCAGCTTCCGGTCAATGAGATTCTGGACCTTGTATTTGAAAGCTTTACAGCCTTCGATGTTGTGCCCCGGCGACCCCGCGTGGTACTCGCACCTTGCATTTGCATCATACATAGGTGGATATGGTGGCACCAAAGGTGGTAGTGGTTTTAGCTCGACCATCCCTTTTTGGATTAAGTACGGCAAGATCTGACTGTATGGCATGGGTACAGGATCAAACTGTACGTTTCTAAAGTTATTCTTTGGGCCCGTTTGATTCCTCGGCGGATACCCACTTCGTTGCTGCTGTTGATTTTGCTGAGGCAAAACTGCTGGCTGTTGAGGTGGAGTCGTGGGAATTACTTGAGGTGAGTACTGCCCCTGAACTGCTGCTGCTGCCACATAAGGATAATGGTAGCGAGGCATTTGCGTTGAGGGTACCCGAGATGGGCCCACTAAAACAGCGTTCGTCTCCCCCTATTTCTTTTTATGAAAGTTACTGGGGGGTCTTCTAGCTCCACTTTGAGCTTCAGGAGGGCCTTGAATCTTTCCCCTCTTCACTCCATCCTCTATTCTTTCACCAATTATGACTAGATCGGAGAAGCCAAATGATGTGCTTCCAATCATTTTGTCATAATATGGGCCTTGTAGTGTGCCCATGAAGGTGTCAACCAACTCCCTTTCCAAAAGCGATGGCTGCACGCGAGATGCTAGTTCCCTCCACCTTTGAGCGTACTCTTTGAAGGACTCGTTACTCCTTTGCATGAGGTTCTGCAACTGCATCCTATTTGGAGCCATATCCAAATTGTACTTGTATTGCTTTAAGAAAGCATCGGCTAAGTCTTTCCAAGTTTGGACATGGGTACGCTCTAGTTGCATATACCAATCTAACGACGCTCCACTCAAACTGTCTTGAAACACATGGATCATGAGTTTCTCGTTTGTAGCATAGGCCGCCATCTTCCTACAGAACATCCGCAGATGGTTCCTAGGGCACTGAATTCCTTTGTACCTCTCGAAGTCTGGTACTTTGAACTTCGGAGGGATTACCAAATCGGGCACCAAGCACATATCCAAGGCATTGTAGGCACCATATGAGCTGGATCCTTCGACAGCTTTTAACCTTTCTTCCAAAACAAGATACATTTAAGCGGAATCGTTGTCTTGGTGGGTATTGCCGGGAGCAGTATGCCTAAGCTGAGTGTCTTCCACATTATGAGAAACATTCTCATGTTGAGTGGTAGAATTCCCCGGGGGCCGATGTTCTTCATTCCTTATAGGGATGGTAAGCTGTGGTTGAGGAGGGGGCACAAGGTTATCACTTTCGGGTGGGGTGTAACCTTGAGGAAGACCGTACAGAGGCCATACTACATTAGCCGCATCCACAGTTGGACGAGGGTTGTTTTCCTGGTTAGACAGAGCTTGCATTAATTCTAATAGTTGGTCCATCTTTCCTTTCATCTCATCAACCTCTCCTCTCAAAGCCGCCTGATTTTGCTCCAAGTTATCCATGATCCTTTGCTTGTTAGCGTGCGTTCCGTACGAGTGTCGGAGATCTGGCTCTTGGGCCGATAGCTTCTTGGGTTTTCTGGCTATGATTGCTTCAAACTGGTTTTAGGAAATGAATGAGTGTTTTTTTCTTAAAATGTATGAAAATGCATGTGAATGATGTATGCGATGTATATGAAAAAACATGCCCCTTTTTTTTTGTTTATGCGAAAATTATTTTCATGAATGCGAATGTTATGAAATGCAGGGGTGTGGTATAGTAACGTTCAAAACTTCCCCCCATTCTCACATGTAGGCTCTAGAGATACTTTCTAAAAAGGTCCCTAGAGTCACGGACCTCACAGGGAAATATTGCCGTCAATTGCAAATTACTCGCAAGACCTCAATAAATTCCAAGTGAAATCTACTCTAGGCAGGGTCTTTCGCATCATCCCTACGGACATACGTCAACGTGGGCCTCCGCTACGCAACCACCATCTTATCTTAAGTTCTCTCAAAGCTCGGGTATAGAGCTTCACACGTTCGGCATTAACCCGAACAATGTGACATAACATCACTCATGTGACAACCCACAGTTGATATATCAATATGAACATAGCATAACGAAGCATATAAATATAAAGCAAGAGAACAAAAGAAGATAAAGACAAAAACAAAAGCATGCAAGCAAAAATAAAAACACTTAGCCTAAAAGCTAACTAGGATACGCTTGACTCGCTAGTGAGGAAGGGTCCCTAGCAGAGTCGCCAGCTGTGCGAACGTCTAAAAAAGACAAACGCTCGAGGGCATAAGGCCTCTCGGAAAGAGTGCGGAGTCGCCACCAAAGTTTTTGTTTAAAGGGAACGTTGATAAACCCTTACATTTTTTTTTTATTTTTAAAAGGGAAACGTTAATAAAACCCTTTGACGATGAGGAAAGGATGGTCATCGCAACCATTACCGGGTTCGGGAGTCGATTATGCAAGGGGAAGGTATTAGCACCCCTCACATCCGTTGTACTCAACGGGAACCTCCTAGTTAGTTAAGGCTAAAGTGTTTTTAAAGTTTTGCTTGCATGCTTGAATATATAAAGACAATAAAGAAAGGGGAAAAAGATGTTTTTTATTATTGTGCTTGACAAGATGTAAATCTTGCTCCTACGTATCTCCTGGTACGATGGAGAATTCAAAGCTACGTAGTTCTTTGGTAGAAAAACGTATATTTGTTGGTTTATTTTAAGGAACGATGTTTTGATCGTATTCTTTGCGGTTAAACGTAGCTTGTATGCTCGCGCGTGGGAGACTTAAGCTTTTGTTTGTATCGCATTTAGAATTGATAAGAACATGTTCGCTGGGGAAAAGAGGTTTTTAATTGACCATGGGGGGTCAAGAAATGGTTCAATTGACTCAAAGGAGTCACGAACTGATTCAAATGGTCACGGAGGACCAAGAAAAGATTCGATGGACTCAACGGAGTCGAGCATTGATTCAAAAGGTCATGGGGGACCGAAAAAGTTTCGATTGACTCAACGGAGTCAAGAAAGGGTTCAATGGACTCAACGGAGTCGAACATTGATTCAAATGGTCACGGGGGACCGAATGAGTTCAATTGACTCAACGGAGTCAAGCATTGATTCAAATGACTCAACGGAGTCAAGAAAGGGGTTCAATTGATCCAACGGGATCAAGAAAGGTTTGAATTGACCACAGAGGGCCAAGAATAGGTTTTGGCGTGTTGGATGTTTTGAAAATAGAATGACGATTGTCCGAACAACGAGACATACGTCAAGTATTCGTGCAACCGGGGAATAGAGAGACATACGTCAAACCATTCCTTTTTCATTCAAATTTATTGTTTGAAACTTATGAAATGTATTTTTTCTTGGTGAAGTTTGAAAAGAATGAAGATTGTCTAAACAACGAGACATACGTCAAGTGTTCGTTCAATCGGGGAATGGAGAGACATACGTCAAACCACTCCTTTTTTCATTCAAATTTATTTTGAAACTTAAGAAATCCCAAAGAGAGCAAAACACTTGGTTAAAAAACCTAAGAAAAGTTTGTTGCTCAAATTAGTTGTTGCAACTTATGAATAAGTTTGAGAAAAATGAACAAGTGTTGTTCAAGTTTGTAAAATGAACAAGTTTATGAAAAAAATGCACAAGTTTGGAAAATGAACAAGTGTTGTTCAAGTTTGGTTGAAATTCATGAACAAGGTTATTGTTCAAGTTCAAGTTTGGTTTTGGAAAATGAACAAGTCCGGCTCAAGTTCAAGTTCAAGTTTGGAAAATGAGCAAGTTCGGCTCAAGTTCAAGTTTGAAAAAGTGAACAAGTTTCTTGTTATTCAAGTTAACTATTTAAACTTGTGAATTTCCAAATGTATGCAAAAATCCTTGTTATGTTTTGAACCAAAATGAGTTTTAATCCTCTTAGATTCTGAATCTTCAAGTCAGAAACTCATAAACTAGCTTTCAAAAGCTTGAACTCAGAAAGTGAGTTCTGTCATGATCGCAGAGCGACCTGGATTTGGCTCTGCGAACCTGAGTTCTGTCATGGTCGCAGAGCGACCAGAACTTGGCTCTGCGAACCTCTCAGAAGCTTGAACTCAGAAGATGCTTCTGAACAAACTTCAGAACCTTAAGAGGAGTGAAAAAAACTTTTGAAATTAGCAAGAAAAGGAGTAAAACACTTCGGTTTTGATGTTTGGCAAACTTTGAGATTTCTTTGAAATTTCAAAAGAGGTTTTTCAATCAAAATGAGTTAAAACTATTAAGGATGCAAAACTGAGATTGAATCAAGCAGGAATCAAAAAAACAAATGCAAACAGTAATGCAAATGCAAGATGACAAGTTCAGAATGACTTACAAAACTCCTAGCCAATGCTTGTGTTGCAAGAAAAATGGAAAAGGCTTGGATGATGATGGTTTTGCAAAGAAAGAAGTGTTGATGAATACAAATAGCAAGAACAATGATATTGTGCTATTGTTCTTCCCTCTTTGTATGAGGTTTAAAGGCTGTTTTAATTGCTTGGCTGTTTTGTGCTGGTTTTGGATAATTTGTGAAAGAAAGGAATGGAATTTGCTCTAAAATTTCCTCCTAGAATTCTCTCTAAACTTGCTCAAAGAAAACTGCCTAAAATGTATGTCAAGGAAGGTCTGAATTGTGTAGAAATTCACTGCAAAATTCACTCTTTTGAACTCTCTAAAATCTGTGTGCATTGCATTGCTTAAATAGGCAAAATGAGATCAAATGTCATCATGAAAAATCCCTAGAACCAGGCTGTTTTTGTGGGCTATAATCAGGCTATTTGTTTTGCATTTAATGCAAAAGGGAAGAGGTGACTTTGCCTTGTGACAATGGTCAAGACTTTGGCCAAATTCAGAACCCAATGAAGCTGATTTATGACAGAAAATTGCTGGAAAACATGAAAACAGGGCTGTTTGCAAAACAGGGGCAGCAGTTTTGTTGCAATCTTTGAATGGTTTTGATAAAGCCTATGGCAAGGTGGATGCTGGAAAGTAGCAAGGTCAGTAGCAGGCAAAATGGTAGGGAAGAAGTGTTGCCCAAGGGCAGCCACTTGCTTGGTTCCTTGCTTGGTTTTGCTTCTTCTTCCTTTGATTTCTTGCTTGACATTTGACACATGTTTTCTTTCTTTCTTTGTTGAATCAGATAGCAAAATACAATAACAATAATAATAATAATAATAATAATAATAATAATAATAATAATAATAATAATAATAATAATAATAATAATAATAATAATAATAATAATAATAATAGATGATAATAATAATAAAAATAAAAGAAAGATAGATCAGAAAATCAAAAAAACTGCAAAATTCGCATGGTTCGCAGAGCGATTATAACATCGCTATGCGATGTTCTTCGCAAAGTTCGCAGAGCGATTAGAACCTTGCTCTGCGAAATCTTTTTTTCTCTTTTTTGTTGACTTTTTCTTTTTGTTGACTTTTTTTCTTTTTTTTTTTTTGCTGACCTTTTTTTTGAAACGGCTTGGACAAAATTAGGGTACAACACCTGCCGACTGTGAATCAAGGTATACCTAGCTTGAAAAGACTTGCTGTGCCTTAGCATGGGCTGCCCGACGCTTAAGACAGTACATGCTAACTCATACCACTTGGTTGATATCAAAGATGGATCCCATCAAATACATCTTTGTAAAGCCTGCCCTCACAGGAAAGATAGCCTGTTGGCAAATGCTGCTGTCGGAGTACGACATCCAGTATGTTACTCAAAAAGCTATAAAAGGGAGTGTTTTATCCGAGCACCTTGCTCACCAACCATTGGAGGATTATCAACCCATACAATTCGACTTCCCCGATGAAGACGTTGTAGCCTTGAATGACGAAAAGGTCATAAGTGATGACGAAGGACCAGAACCAGGAGCTCGATGGAAGCTCACTTTCGACGGTGCCTCAAATGCCATGGGGCACGGGATCGGGGCTGTCCTAATATCCCCAAGAAATGGGTATCAGCCCTTCATAGCAAGACTATGCTTCGACTGCACCAATAACATGGCAGAGTATGAAGCGTGCATCTTGGGCCTCGAAGCGGCAATTGATCTAAGGATCAAAATCCTTGAAGTATATGGGGACTCAGCCCTAGTCATCTATCAAGTCAAAGGAGAATGGGAAACAAAATATCCCAATTTGATTCCCTACCGTGCCCGGGTTGTTGAGTTGATTGAGCATTTCAATGAAATCACTTTTCATCACATACCTCGAGAAGAGAACCAGGTAGTGGATGCTTTGGCTACATTATCATCAATGTACCAAGTAAATTTCCACAACGAGGCGCCAATCATAAAGATGGATCGTAGAGATAAACCAGTTGTGTGTGCAGTAGTCGAAGAAGGACTTGACAACAAACCCTGGTTTTACGACATCAAACGATACCTCGAAGAGCAAGAGTATCCAGAGAATGTCTCACAAACAGACAAGAGATTGGCATCCCAGTTCTTCCTCAGCGGGAACACCCTCTATAAAAGAAATTATGACATGGTTTTGCTCAGGTGTGTGGATAAACACGAAGCAGACATGCTCATCAAAGAAATCCATGAGGGATCCTTTGGAACCCATGCCAATGGGCACGCAATGGCAAAGAAAATCCTAAGGGCGGGCTATTACTGGCTAACTATGGAAGCTGACTATTTCCGCTATGCCAAGACATGTCACAAGTGTCAAATCTACGCCGACAAGGTGCATGTGCCACCAACTCCTCTGAATGTCATGACGGCACCCTGGCCATTCTCTATGTGGGGCATAGACATGATTGGAATGATTGAGCCAAAGGCTTCAAATGGACACCGGTTCATCCTGGTTGCCATCGACTATTTCACCAAATGGGTCGAAGCGGCTTCTTATGCAAACGTAACAAAACAAGTGGTAGCCTGATTCATCAAAAAGTAAATCATTTGCCGTTACGGCACTCCCCACAAAATCATCACAGATAATGGGGCAAACCTAAACAACAACACGACGAAGGAGTTGTGCAAAGACTTCAAGATCGAGCACCATAATTCCTCACCATATCGGCCAAAGATGAACAGTGCGGTAGAAGCAGCCAATAAGAACATAAAGAAAATCATCCAAAAGATGGTAAAAACCTACAAGGATTGGCATGAGATGCTTCCCTTTGCGCTACATGGCTACAGAACAGCCGTTCGCACTTCCACTGGGGCAACCCCTTTCTCCTTGGTATACGGCATGGAGGTCGTCCTCCCCATTGAAGTTGAAATCCCCTCATTAAGGGTCTTGATGGAAACCAAGTTAGAAGAAGCTGAATGGGTCCAAACAAGGTTCGACCAACTGAACCTCATAGAAGAGAAGCGTCTAACATCATTATGCCATGGACAGCTGTACCAAAGGAGGCTCAAGAGGGCATTCGACAAAAAGGTTCGTCCTCGAGAATTCAAAGAGGGAGACTTAGTGCTGAAGAAGATATTGCCCATCCACAAAGATCCCCGCGGTAAATGGACTCCTAGTTATGAAGGACCATACGTGGTAAAGAAAGCTTTCTCTTGTGGAGCCTTGATCATCACCACTATGGATGAAGAAGAGTTTCCACTCTCAATAAACTCCGACGCAGTCAAAAAGTACTATGCCTAAAAAGAAAAAGCTCGCTAAATCGAAAACCCGAAAGGGCGGTTTAGGCAATAGAGAGCGTCCTGATAGATCGTAAACCTGAAAAGGCGGTCTAGGCAAAAATTAAGGACATCAAAAAAGGAAATATACCCCAGTGGACTGAAAACTCGAAAGAGCGGTCCAGGTAAAAATTAGGGGTTTCAAAACAAATAAGAAAGGCAAAAGGCTGCAACATTCAAAATCCGGACAGGATTCAGGAGGGGAGTAATCAGTCTCGTCATCATCTTTCAAAGGCAAAGGGATTTCGAAGTCATAGGGAAAATAGCACGTGTTGTATCAAAGCAACACTCAAACAAATTTCCTTTTGTTTTTTGTTTTTTTTCTTGTCTTTCTCTATCTTTTCCCCAGCGGAGTAATCACTTCTTACAAGGATTACATCTTCATGTGTTGTTACCCATTCAAGGGATCAAATTTGCATTGAATAAAATTCATTTTTAAACCCTTTCATTGTTTTGTGTTCTCATTGGCGCATAAAATGTTAGTTTTATTTGTGATAAATAATGCTTTGAAACATGGGAAATAACAAAAAAAAACTTGCAAAAATAAATGTGTGTTTTACTTGAGTTTCTTGAATGTCGAAAGAATTTCGCTGGTCTCCAGTATTGCATCAAAGGATTCAAGGCCTGAAACTGTTCATCAGTCATTTTAAGGATCTTACTCTTCAGCAGAGACAAGTGCGTAGCTCACGATACATGAAACGCAAAGATCCCGAGTGTCGAAGGAACAGAATTCCCCAAATAAAGCATAGCCCATGCATTTCTTTCATCCACTAAGGCTGGATATCGATTAGCTTTCAAAATGATCCTTATATCCCCAGTGATATCACAACCAAAACCCAACCATGTTTGGCACCTAATCACAAATAAAGCCCAATTTTCATTGGCACACCCAAAGCCCAATCGTCATTGGCACCAATCACAAGCAAAGCCCAATTTTCATTGGCACTCACCCTCATGATTTTCAACCAAAGCCCAATCATCATTGGCATAATCACAACCAAAGCTCGACCTTGCTCGGCATCCAATCATAATCCCCAGCGTTCATCAGGACATCTGTTTATCCCACATATCAGCATAATAAATGCATCATACCAAACTCATTCATTAGCATGCATCTCATAGTCATATCATGCTCTCCCTCACAATTTATCATGCTCCCCAGCAAGCATTCCCCAATGAATATCCCATATTCACCAACATATACCAACATTTAGCCCAATGTTCCCCAGTGAACCTTTTTCAAGAGCTTCCCCAGTAGGTTTCTTCAAAAGAAAAAGCTAATGGGTCCCTTCACATACTTACCTACACCTATTGGGCTTCCCCAGAAGGAACTCCTCATTGAGTCTATCCCATAGCATATCATAGCATACTGCATAAAGCAACATGAGCATATCATGCATCAACAATCATGTTCTCCTTTTCAACAATCTAAGTACTAGCCACGTCTAGAGACGATTACATTCATCCCCAGAGAGTCTAAGCACCCCTCGAGGCGACGACTTCTTCTAGATCTAAGCACCCCCCCCCCCCCCCCCCCGAGGTGACGATCTATTTTTAATTCCCCAAGCGAGTCTAAGCACCTATCCGAGGCGACGACTTGTCAGATCTAAGCACCCCCCGAGGCGACAATCTTTTTACCTTTTCAGTTTAAGCACCTTTTCAGGCGACGACTTGTCAGATCTAAGCACCCCCCGAGGCGACGATCTTTTTACCTTTTCAGTCTAAGCACCATTTCAGGCGACGACTTGTCAGATCTAAGCACCCCCCGAGGCGACGATCTTTTTACCTTTTCAGTCTAAGCATCTTTTCAGGCGACTGTGTGCTCTCGTTAAAAACGCACAAACCTCGAGCATTCGCAAACGCTAGCAAGGCTGTTGTGTGAAGTCGCTGTGCGCACCTCGTTTAAAAAACGCGCAATCCTCCGAGGACGTCCGCGAACGCTCGGAGGGCCTTGTGAAGTCGCCACCAAAGTTTTTGTGTAAAGGGAACGTTGATAAACCCTTAACTTTTTTGTTTGAAGGGAAACGATAATAAAACCCTTGACGATGAGGAAAAGGACTGGTCATCGCAACCATTGTCGGGTTCGGGAGTCGATTACGCAAGGGGAAGGTATTAGCACCCCTCACGTCCGTTGTACTCAACGGGAACCTTCTATTTGGCTAAAGCTTAAATTGTTTTTAAATGTTTTGCGCGCATGCTTATCTATGTCAAAAGGGAAAAGGAAAAAATATGATGCGAGGGAAAAAGAAAGTTTTTATTATTGCGCTTGACAAGATGTCGATCTTGTTCCTACGTATCTCCCGGTAGTCGGAGAATTCAAAGCGTACGTAGTTCTTTGGTAGAAAAACGTACATATGTTGGTTAATTTTAATGAACGATGTTTTGACCGTATTCTTGCGATTAAACGTAGCTTGTATGCTCGCGGATGGGAGACTTAAGCGTATAGTGTAACGCCCCGGATTTACTTGGAATTATTTTCAGTTATTTTAATTGATGATGCGACGTATGTGTGATGTCTTGTTGTGTTTGTGATGTTCTTGGTGTTTTGGTGCCTTGTTAGAGGGTAGTGACCTTAGATTATAAGGAATATGAGTTTGAGCGAATTAGATCCTTAGAAGGCATAACCCAAATGTGAGAAATATTGATATTTATTAGTATATTGGTGGTTGGGTTTATTTAATTGAATAAAGAAAAATTATAGTATTTAATTAAATAATAGTGTTAATAATTTAATTGGATTATTAGTAAATTAAACTAATTAATTAGAATTATAAAATAAGAAAGGGCATTTGTGGCATTTAGGATTTAGGGGTATGTTATGATGAGAAGAGGAATAAAAACATAACATATCGTGACAACAAAATTGGGAGAAAACCAAAGAGCGAAGAACGAAGCTGAGGCAAGAGAGACCGGAAGGGATTCTACGGGAAGCGATCAATAGAGTTTAGAACCGGAAAACCTAAGGTAAGGGTGGGGTTCTTACATTCTAAGGGATTGCATAATGATGGGGTATGGTAGACTCTAGGTATATGTGATTGTATGGATTTTGACCCTTTTGTTCAATTCATGAGGTCTGCGATTTTGATGATGAAATTGGCATGATACATGCTGTTGTTGTGCATTATAATTGTGGTTTGTGATGATTGTTGTTGTTAATGTCATATTATGAATTGGGTATGAATTATGTTGAGTTGTTGTTGTTGATTGTGATGATTTTGAATGAATGAGAAGTTTGAATAATATAAGTTGCTTTTCCTGAGTTTTCTTATCTCTGCCCCGAATTTTGAAATAAAAACTGGTATTGATCGGTACAGAATTGGTCTTAGGTGTAAACACAAAAGTTGTAGGTATGGATGTTAGTTTTCTAATGCCGTTGGTCTGACGTCAAAACGATTTATAGAACTTGAGTTATGGTCAAATTACTGCACGTAGGTCACAGTGAATTTTTATGGACTTTCTGCACAACTTTTCCGAATTTGAAACGAAAACTGGTATTGATCGGTACAGAATTGGCCTTGGGTGTAAACATGAAGGTTTTAGATAATTTTGTTAGCTTTCCAGTGGCTTTAGTTTGACATGAAAATGACTTTTAGTTTTTGAGTTATGATGAAAATACTCCAAGGAGGTCTTAGTGAAATTGTACGGTGACAGCATTCTCTGTTTCATGTTTTTGCGTCTTTTTCACACGTCTCTGTTTTAAATTGGTCTTTGGTATAAACATGAAAGTTGTTGATAATTGTGATATCTTTCTAGTATCCTTGGTTTGACATGGAAATATGTTATGTATAATTTGTTATGGTTTTACAAAATTGTATGATGAATTGTTGATGTTTGAATACGATGTTATATGTAATTGTGAATTTGAATGACAGTGACAGTGATGTAGCCTTATATGGCAGCGATGTGGTTTATGTACGATGCTTGCATGTATTTTGTTGTTTCATTTTAGAAGTCTCATTCATTGCATCTTGTAACGATGGCCTGAAATTATGATAAAGCGACGTAGCCTTGTTTGGCAAAGTGACGTGGGGCTCCGGCCTGACATGCCCTATTTGGCATTATTTTGCGACGTTTGGTACCACATGCATATAGGTGAAGTCGGGTCTCATTGCATTATGTGTCGATGATAAATTGTTATAACCGTGACGTGTGGCGATGTTCATGATGTGCTTGATGTGATGATGTTTGAATATTGGTGATGATGATTGTTTATGAAAATGATGTGTGAACATGAATAATATGATTGGTGAGATAATGAAGTATGATCCTGTGCTTATGTTTTTACTTGCTCATTATTATGCTTTCGTTTAGATTGTTTGATATCTCACCTTTTTGTTTTTGT
This sequence comes from Medicago ruthenica, assembly GCA_018208015.1. NCBI lineage: Eukaryota > Viridiplantae > Streptophyta > Magnoliopsida > Fabales > Fabaceae > Medicago > Medicago ruthenica. The sequence continues at coordinate 73,291,191 of CM031371.1, forward strand.
TGGTCCATTGTCTTTATATTGACAATGTGCAGATAACTCGAAGTAGCTTGCTGTGACGCTTAGACGAGGAGTACCTAGTGGTATATAGAATTGGGGTCGTGATGCTCTGATATTATGTAACACTGGGAATACGTTTGTTTTATGTTTTTGGGAGTTAACTTTATAAACTCCAATGCTGATTTTTATTAAAGTATTCACTTTATGTTGAGTTTTGAATTATGACGAATGTTTCGGCTTTTATGCCATAGTGCTGATTATGAGTTGATATTATAATAATTTTCCGCTGCTAATAAAGAGATTTTCAGACATGATGTTGTTATCTTGAGGAGCCTGTTTGTTAATAAGTATGTTTTATGTTTTCATGATTTTGTGACATCCCGTTATTTGTTAGATACTCTGATATATTATGTGCTTATTCGCGTGGGGAAATCGGGGTGTTACAAATGGTATCAGAGCAGGTCGGTCCATCCGGCCAGGTTGTCGAGTCTTTAGTTTAGTGACAGTTGAGTACTGTCCTTAGACATTTCTAATCAATTATTTGATGTTTTGTGAACCTAAGAAGATGGCTGGAAGGAACGGCACTGCTATTGCTGCTGCTTTGGAAGCTATGGCTCAGGCGGTGCAGCAACAGCCTAATGCTGGTGGAAGTAATGAATCCCGCATTCTGGAAACATTTCAGAGAAACCATCCGCCTACATTCAAGGGAGGGCACGAACCTGATGAGGCGCAGGCTTGGCTCAAAGAGGTTGAAAGGATCTTTCGGTTAATGGACTGTACTGATGCGCAAAAGATACGCTTCGGTACCCACATGTTAACAAGTGAAGCCGATGACTGGTGGGTCGAGACCCGTCAAAAGTAGATGCAGTGTTGCAGTGGGAAACCCCGAAGTCGGTTACGGATATTAGAAGCTTCTTGGGTTTGGCTGGTTATTACCGGAGGTTTATTGAGGGCTTCTCTAAGTTAGCACTTCCGTTAACCCAGCTGACTTGTAAAGGCAAAGCGTTTGTGTGGGATATTCAGTGTGAAGAAAGTTTCATCGAATTAAAGAAGAGATTGACGACTGCTCCAATTTTGATATTGCCTAATCCTGAAGATTCATTTGTAGTGTATTGCGATGCTTCTAAATTGGGTTTAGGTGGTGTACTGATGCAGAATGGTAAAGTGGTAGCCTATGCGTCGAGGCAGTTGAGAATTCATGAGAGAAACTATCCTACTCACGATCTGGAATTAGCTGCAGTGGTGTTTGTACTGAAGATTTGGAGGCATTACCTGTATGGCTCTAGATTCGAAGTATTTAGTGACCATAAGAGTTTGAAATATTTGTTTGATCAAAAGGAATTAAACATGAGACAGAGAAGATGGTTAGAGTTGTTGAAAGACTACGATTTTAGCTTGAATTACCATCCTGGTAAAGCTAATGTTGTAGCCGATGCTTTAAGTCGAAAAACTTTGCATATGTCAGCGATGATGGTTAAAGAGTTAGAGTTGATCGAGCAGTTCAGAGACATGAATTTGGTTTGCGAAGTAAAACCCCAGAGTGTGATGCTAGGGATGTTGACAATTAACAGTGATTTCTTGGATGATATCAAGGAAGCTCAGAAGATGGATGTGAAACTAGTAGATTTGATGGTTGGTGAAAATCAACCCGAAGGTAGTGATTTTAAGTTAGATATGCACGGTGTGTTGAGGTTCCGCGATCGAATTTGTATTCCTGATAATGCAGAGATGAAGAAGATGATTTTAGAAGAAGGTCACAGAAGCAATTTAAGTATTCATCCGGGAGCTACTAAAATGTATCAAGACTTAAAGAAGATATTTTGGTGGCCAAAAATGAAGCAAGATGTTGCGCGGTTTGTGTATGCATGCTTGACGTGCCAAAAGTCGAAAGTAGAACATCAGAGGCCAACAGGCTTGATGCAACCGTTAGATGTTCCGGAGTGGAAATGGGATAGTATATCTATGGATTTTGTGACAGGATTACCGAACACTCCGAGGGGGCATGATGCTATTTGGGTAATTATTGATAGACTGACGAAGTCGGCTCATTTTATTCCGATCAATATTAGTTTTCCTGTATCAAAGTTAGCAGAGATTTATATTCGCGAGATTGTGAAGTTGCACGGAGTCCCGTCGAGCATTGTTTCGGATAGAGATCCGAGGTTTACTTCAGATTTTTGGAAAAGTCTACAAGAGGCATTAGGTTCTAAGTTGAAGTTGAGTTCGGCATATCACCCACAAACTGATGGACAGACGGAGAGGACCATTCAGTCGTTGGAAGACTTGCTGAGGGCGTGTGTTCTCGAACAAAGCGGAACGTGGGACAGTTTTCTACCACTGATCGAGTTCACTTATAACAATAGTTTCCATGCTAGTATTGGTATGGCACCTTTCGAGGCATTGTATGGTCGGAGGTGCAGAACGCCGTTGTGTTGGCATGAATCTGGTGAAAGAGTTGTGTTGGGACCAGAGATTGTACGAGAAACTACTGAGAAGGTGAAATTAATTCGTGATAAGATGAAGGCTTCGCAGAGTAGGCAAAAGAGTTACCATGATAAGCGGAGGAGAGATCTTGAGTTTCAAGCAGGAGACCATGTATTCTTGAGAGTATCACCAGTGACAGGTGTAGGTCGTGCCTTGAAGTCGAAGAAGCTTACTTCTAAGTTTATTGGACCATACCAGATTTCTGAGAGGGTTGGGAATGCTGCGTATAGGGTGGCCTTACCACCGAACCTATCAAATTTGCATGATGTGTTTCACGTGTCGCAACTCCGGAAGTATGTTTCAGATCCATCTCATGTAATTCATATGGATGACGTGCAAGTGCGGGACAATCTAACCATTGAGACTGTGCCTGTACGAATTGAGGATCGGGAAATGAAGAAGTTAAGGGGCAAGGAGATTCCTTTAGTGAAAGTGGTTTGGGACGGAGCTGCCGGAGAAAGTGCAACATGGGAGTTAGAGAGCAAGATGCGAGATTCTTATCCGATGCTGTTTGAGTCAGGTAATTTTCGAGGACGAAAATATTCAAGTGGGGGAGAGTTGTAACGCCCCGGATTTACTTGGAATTATTTTCAGTTATTTTAATTGATGATGCGACGTATGTGTGATGTCTTGTTGTGTTTGTGATGTTCTTGGTGTTTTGGTGCCTTGTTAGAGGGTAGTGACCTTAGATTATAAGGAATATGAGTTTGAGCGAATTAGATCCTTAGAAGGCATAACCCAAATGTGAGAAATATTGATATTTATTAGTATATTGGTGGTTGGGTTTATTTAATTGAATAAAGAAAAATTATAGTATTTAATTAAATAATAGTGTTAATAATTTAATTGGATTATTAGTAAATTAAACTAATTAATTAGAATTATAAAATAAGAAAGGGCATTTGTGGCATTTAGGATTTAGGGGTATGTTATGATGAGAAGAGGAATAAAAACATAACATATCGTGACAACAAAATTGGGAGAAAACCAAAGAGCGAAGAACGAAGCTGAGGCAAGAGAGACCGGAAGGGATTCTACGGGAAGCGATCAATAGAGTTTAGAACCGGAAAACCTAAGGTAAGGGTGGGGTTCTTACATTCTAAGGGATTGCATAATGATGGGGTATGGTAGACTCTAGGTATATGTGATTGTATGGATTTTGACCCTTTTGTTCAATTCATGAGGTCTGCGATTTTGATGATGAAATTGGCATGATACATGCTGTTGTTGTGCATTATAATTGTGGTTTGTGATGATTGTTGTTGTTAATGTCATATTATGAATTGGGTATGAATTATGTTGAGTTGTTGTTGTTGATTGTGATGATTTTGAATGAATGAGAAGTTTGAATAATATAAGTTGCTTTTCCTGAGTTTTCTTATCTCTGCCCCGAATTTTGAAATAAAAACTGGTATTGATCGGTACAGAATTGGTCTTAGGTGTAAACACAAAAGTTGTAGGTATGGATGTTAGTTTTCTAATGCCGTTGGTCTGACGTCAAAACGATTTATAGAACTTGAGTTATGGTCAAATTACTGCACGTAGGTCACAGTGAATTTTTATGGACTTTCTGCACAACTTTTCCGAATTTGAAACGAAAACTGGTATTGATCGGTACAGAATTGGCCTTGGGTGTAAACATGAAGGTTTTAGATAATTTTGTTAGCTTTCCAGTGGCTTTGGTTTGACATGAAAATGACTTTTAGTTTTTGAGTTATGATGAAAATACTCCAAGGAGGTCTTAGTGAAATTGTACGGTGACAGCATTCTCTGTTTCATGTTTTTGCGTCTTTTTCACACGTCTCTGTTTTAAATTGGTCTTTGGTATAAACATGAAAGTTGTTGATAATTGTGATATCTTTCTAGTATCCTTGGTTTGACATGGAAATATGTTATGTATAATTTGTTATGGTTTTACAAAATTGTATGATGAATTGTTGATGTTTGAATACGATGTTATATGTAATTGTGAATTTGAATGACAGTGACAGTGATGTAGCCTTATATGGCAGCGATGTGGTTTATGTACGATGCTTGCATGTATTTTGTTGTTTCATTTTAGAAGTCTCATTCATTGCATCTTGTAACGATGGCCTGAAATTATGATAAAGCGACGTAGCCTTGTTTGGCAAAGTGACGTGGGGCTCCGGCCTGACATGCCCTATTTGGCATTATTTTGCGACGTTTGGTACCACATGCATATAGGTGAAGTCGGGTCTCATTGCATTATGTGTCGATGATAAATTGTTATAACCGTGACGTGTGGCGATGTTCATGATGTGCTTGATGTGATGATGTTTGAATATTGGTGATGATGATTGTTTATGAAAATGATGTGTGAACATGAATAATATGATTGGTGAGATAATGAAGTATGATCCTGTGCTTATGTTTTTACTTGCTCATTATTATGCTTTCGTTTAGATTGTTTGATATCTCACCCTTTTGTTTTTGTTGGTCCATTGTCTTTATATTGACAATGTGCAGATAACTCGAAGTAGCTTGCTGTGACGCTTAGACGAGGAGTACCTAGTGGTATATAGAATTGGGGTCGTGATGCTCTGATATTATGTAACACTGGGAATACGTTTGTTTTATGTTTTTGGGAGTTAACTTTATAAACTCCAATGCTGATTTTTATTAAAGTATTCACTTTATGTTGAGTTTTGAATTATGACGAATGTTTCGGCTTTTATGCCATAGTGCTGATTATGAGTTGATATTATAATAATTTTCCGCTGCTAATAAAGAGATTTTCAGACATGATGTTGTTATCTTGAGGAGCCTGTTTGTTAATAAGTATGTTTTATGTTTTCATGATTTTGTGACATCCCGTTATTTGTTAGATACTCTGATATATTATGTGCTTATTCGCGTGGGGAAATCGGGGTGTTACATATAGCTTGTATGCTCGCGCATGGGAGGCTTAAGCGTTTGTTTACGAATCGCGCTTAGAATAGGTAAAGCATGTCCGTTGGGTAAGAGGGTTCGATTTGGTCGCGTTGGGACCAAAAGAGGTGCAATGGACTCAAATGAGTCGATCATTGACCGGGGTGACTCAAACGAGTCGGGGGATTGAATCTAATGGCCACGGGGGACCAAAAGGTTTGGATTGACCACAAGGGGCCAAGATTTGGTTTGGTATGGTTGAATACGTTGAAAAAGGAATGACGATTGTCCGAACGACGAGACATACGTCACGCATTCGTACAATCGGGGCAATGGAGAGACATACGTCACACCATCCCTTTTTCATTCAAGTATTTGGTTGAATTTCTTTAGAAATCCCAAAGTATATCAAAACATTTGGTTTGAAACCCAAAATGAAAAGGTTTTGACAATTTTGTTAGAAAACGCACAAGTTCGGCTCGTTTTGCGAACGGTTTTGAGAAAGCGAACAAATTCGGCGTATGTTCACGTTTGGGTTTGAAAATCATGAACAAGATTCATTGTTCATGTTTGGTTTTGAAAATGATGAACATAGCTTATTTGCTCAAGTTGTTTTGAAAGTTTGCGATTGTAACTTGTTTTGCAAGTTACCCAAAAAAGTGTTACCCGAACTTGCGAATTTCCAATATTATGCAAAATCCTTGACATGGTTTGGATAAAATGAGTTTTAAAACTCCTAGGTTCTGAGCTCTTGGGCTAGAACCTCAAAAATTGGCCATTTGGGAGCCTAAACTCAGATTCTGAGTTCTGTCATGGTCGCTCTGCGACCATGACTTCGCACTGCGAACAATGCGAATTTTTGAGTTCAGAAGCTGTTTCTGAACTGTTGTTCAGAAACAACTTCTGAACACACTCGGGACCTTTTAGGAGAGTGAAAAGCTTTGAGTTTTTGCAATGAAAAGGGCTGGACAAACCAGTTTTGATGTTTTGAAAACCTTGGGATTTATTTTGAAATTCAAAAGGGGATTTTTAGAACAAAATGGTTTTGAACCAAAATTGCTATGCAAGCACAATTGTAAATGCAAGACAAAGGCTTAGAAACTTATAGAGATCCTTAGCAAAGCTCCAGCTGCAATGAACTTGAATTGGTTGAAGGTTCTTGCAAAGGTTTTTGATATTGGTGATGGTTTTGAACTTTGTAAAGCTTTGTATTTGATTGGTTTTTTGCTGGTGCTTTGGCTGGAATGAGTAGTGTTTCTTTGTGTGTAAATGCTCTTTGAATGCTGTATTAACTGCTCTATCTTATGCTGCATTTCCCCTTGCCTTGCATCTCTATTTATAGGCCAAAATGCAATCTCAAGTAATGATGAAAATCCATAGGACCTAGCTGATTTGTGGTCTAAATTCAGGCTATTTCGCTTTGCATTTAATGCTAATGGATAGAGGCAACCTTGCCTTGTGCCAAGGGTTAAAGGTTTGACTGATTTCAGCCACAAATTCAATGGTATTTGGGATAGAAATGATGATGAACATGGCTGGATTGCAATTGGCCAAGCTTGGGGATTGATCCTTGCAATCTCAATGGTTGATCAATAAAAACGTGCACTGTGATGTGCAGAGATTGGGGGATGCAAAAGGCTATATGTGGCTGGTGTGAGAGGTGAAAAGTTGCTGCAAAAACAGGGTAGGCAATCATGGCTTTTTCAAGTGAAAAAACCCAGCTGGTTTGACTGGTTTTGGGGGAGCAAGCAGGAAGAAAGTCTTCAAGCAGGTGGCTGGCAACCTTGGGGTGGTTAACAGGTCACTTGGGAGGGACAAGAGCTGCCCAAGGGCAAGCCCACTTGCTTGTCACATGCTAGGTTGGAAGAAAAAGCTTCTTTCCTAGGCATTAATGGCAAGTCTCTCAATTCTGGTTTTGCTTGGCCCAATTAGCCATGAATGCTGACTAAAATAATTATGCAAATGATGTGCAACAAAATCTGGAATTAAATCAAAGAAACCAAAAATCTGCAGAAAAATCGCAGACTTCGCAGTGCGAAGTCATCATTTTTAAAATGTTGACTTTTTTGTTGACTTTGGTTGACTTTGACTTTTTTCCTCTCTTTGATTTTTTTTGATCTTTTTGTTTAAAAGGCTTAGGACAAAATTGGGGGTACTACAGCTGCCCCTACTTAATTGTGTCTTTGCATAGAGTGTGTGAGTGCCGAGGGCATCTCATGAACTCTTTGCGAAGATCAATTAAGTAAAAGAAGGACCCGAATTTTGTCCTTCGCGGTACGAAAGCAAGGTAAAAGATCGTCACTTAAACATTTGAGACGTGTATGAACGCTCAAAGGGTTAGGCGATTAGATCTGAAGAGAAAAAGATTGTCACCTAATCAGGTGATTTCAATCTGCGAGACGTGTATGAACGCTCGAAAATAAAAGAAAAACTTTTGCGAGACGTGTATGAACGCTCGAAAAGGTAAAAGAAAAAAACTTTTGCGAGACGTGTATGAACGCTCGAAAAGTTAAAACCTACGAGACGTGTATGAACGCTCGAAAGGTAAAAGAAAAACTTTTGCGAGACGTGTATGAACGCTCGAAAAGGTAAAACCTACGAGACGTGTATGAACGCTCGAAAGGTAAAAGAAAAACTTTTGCGAGACGTGTATAAACGCTCGAAAAGGTAAAACCTACGAGACGTGTATGAACGCTCGAAAGGTAAAAGAAAAAACTTTTGCGAGACGTGTATGAACGCTCGAAAAGGTAAAACCTACGAGACGTGTATAAACGCTCGAAAGGTGAAAAGAAAAACTTTTGCGAGACGTGTATGAACGCTCGAAAAGGTAAAAAGCCTACGAGACGTGTATGAACGCTCGAAAGGTAAAAGATCGCCACCTAAACAGGTGATCTGATCGGACAAAGATAAAGGATCGTCACCTAAACAAGTGGCCTTAATCTGGAATGATCATCACCTAATCAGGTGATTAGATCTGAAAAAAGTCGTCGCCTGAATAGGTGCTTAGACTTAACTGGGGAAATAGGATCTACCACTGTAGGGATAGTGTAATCATCTCTAGGCATGGCTAGTACTTAGATTGTTGAAAAGGGAAACATGATTGTATGATGCATGACATGCTTCATGTTGTTTTTATGCAGTATGATATGCAATGTAATATGATGTGAGCTAGACTTCATCAAGGGTTCCCGCTGGGGAAACTCAGCTGAGGAATTGGGGACAGTTTGTGAAGGAGGTTCACTGGGGAACACTTACTTAACTGTTTGATGGATGCTGGTGAATATGTGATACTCACTGGAGAATCCTCGTGGAGGATGCATGACATGAATATGATATGCATGTGTATGAATGATTTGGATATGCATGCGTGAATGATGTTATGCATGATATGTGTGATGTTATGCATGATGAATGCTGGGAGTTATGATTGGATGCCGAGCAAGGTCGGGTTTTTCCTGGGGATTTGTGTTGGTGATTGCCAATGATGATTGGACTCTTTGTTTTGGTTTGAGACTCCCTGGGGAATGTCAATCAGGTTTGGCTTCATGGGGATATAAGGATCATTTTGGAAGCATGATTGATATCCAGCCTTGGTTGATGTTTGGATGTTTGGGGTGTTTACTGGGGAACTTGTTCCTCTAACCCTTGGGGTCTTTACGCTCCACGTGCCGTGAGCTATGGACTTGTCTTTGCTGAAGAGCATAAGTCCTTTGGTGCAATATTTTTGGGGGGATTACCGCAATTCTTTCGAAATTTACGAAAATTCAAATAAAAACAACGTTTGTTTGTTTTTTTTTTTTTGGAAGAAATTTCCTTTGTTTATTTCCCAAGTTTCGATGCATTTTTATCATGAATAAAACAAAATTTTATGCGCTAATGAGAACACAAAATAATAAAAGGAATTTTATTCAATGCAGATTTGACTTCTTGAATGGGTAAAAAATACATGAAGTGAGAAGTGATTACTTCTCTGAGGAAAAAGATAGAGAAAGACAAGAAAAAAGCAAAAAGAAAATTGTTGGTTTTGGCACAACACATGCTATTTTCCTTATGACTTCGAGATTTTTTTTGGAAGATGTTGACGAGACCGATTCTTCTCCTCTTGAATCTTGTCCGGAGCTTGGATGTTGCAGGCATTGCCTTTCTTCTTTTGTTAACCCCTATTTTTTGCCTGGACCGCTCTTTCGAGTTTTCAGTCCACCGGGGTGTATTTCCTTTTTTGATGTCCTTTATTTTTGCCTAGACCGCCTTTTCAGGTTTTCGATCTAGCAGGACGCTCTCTATTGCCTAAACCGCCCTTTCAGGTTTTCGATTTAGCGAGCTCTTTTTTTTTTCTTTTTGTCTTAGGCATAATAATTCTTGACTGCATCGGAGTTTATTGAGAGTGGGAACTCTTCTCCATCCATAGTGGTGATGATCAAGGCTCCGCCAGAGAAGGCTTTCTTTACCACGTACGGTCCATCATAGCTGGGAGTCCATTTCCCTCGGGGATCTTTGTGGATAGGTAATATCTTCTTGAGTACTAGGTCTCCTTCTTTGAATTCTCGAGGACGGACCTTCTTGTCGAATGCTCTCTTGAGTCTCCTTTGATAGAGTTGTCCGTGACATATTGCCGTCAGACGCTTTTCCTCTATGAGATTTAGTTGGTCGAACCTTGTTTGGACCCATTCAGCTTCTTCTAGCTTGGTCTCCATCAAGACTCTTAACGAAGGGATTTCAACCTCTACGGGAAATACAGCTTCCATGCCGTATACTAAGGAGAAAGGGGTTGCCCCAGTTGAAGTGTGAATGGCTGTTCTGTAGCCATGTAGCGCAAAGGGAAGCATCTCGTGCCAATCCTTATATGTTGTTACCATCTTTTGGATGATCTTCTTTATGTTCTTATTGGCTGCTTCTACCGCACCGTTCATCTTTGGTCGGTAAGGGGAGGAATTATGGTGCTCAATCTTGAAATCTTTGCACAACTCCTTCATTGTCTTGTTGTTCAGGTTTGCCCCATTATCGGTGATGATTTTGTGGGGAGCGCCGTAACGGCAAATGATTTCCTTCTTGATGAATCGGGCTACCACTTGTTTGGTTACGTTTGCATACGAAGCTGCTTCTACCCATTTGGTGAAGTAGTCGATGGCAACGAGGATGAAGCGATGTCCATTTGACGCTTTGGGCTCGATCATTCCAATCATGTCTATGCCCCACATAGAGAATGGCCAAGGTGAAGTCATGACGTGTAGTGGAGTTGGTGGTACATGCACCTTGTCGGCGTAAATTTGGCATTTATGACAAGTCTTGGCATAGTGGAAACAGTCAGCTTCCATGGTTAGCCAATAATAGCCCGCCCTTAGGATTTTCTTTGCCATTGCATGCCCATTGGCATGGGTTCCAAAAGATCCCTCGTGGATTTCTTTGATGAGCATGTCCGCTTCATGTTTATCCACACATCTGAGCAGGACCATGTCGTAGTTTCTTTTGTAGAGGGTATTTCCACTGAGGAAGAACTGGGATGCCAATCTCCTGAGGGTTCTCTTGTCGGTGTGTGAGACATTTTCTGGATACTCTTGCTCTTCAAAGTATCGCTTGATGTCATAGAACCAGGGTTTGTTGTCAAGTCCTTCTTCGACTAATGCACATACAACCGGTTTGTCTCTACGATCCATCTTTATGATTGGTGCTTCATTGTGGAAATTTACTTGGTACATTGATGATAATGTAGCCAAAGCATCCGCCACCTGGTTTTCTTCTCGAGGTATGTGATGGAAGTTGATTTCATCAAAATGCTCAATCAACTCTACAACCCGGGCTTGGTAGGGAATTAAATTGGGATGTTTTGTTTCCCATTCTCCTTTGACTTGATAGATGACTAAGGCTGAGTCACCGTATACTTCAAGGGTTTTGATCCTTAGATCAATTGCTTCTTCGAGGCCTAGGATACATGCTTCATATTCTGCCATGTTATTGGTGCAGTCAAAGCATAACCTTGCTGTGAAGGGTTGGTATCCATTTCTTGGGGAGATTAAAACTGCCCCGATCCCGTGCCCCATGGCATTTGAGGCGCCATCGAAAGCGAGCTTCCATCGAGCTCTCGGTTCTGGCCCTTCATCATCGTTTGTGACTTTTTCGTCATTCAAAGCTACGACATCTTCATCCGGGAAGTCGAATTGTATGGGTTGATAATCCTCCAATGGTTGGTGAGCAAGGTGCTCGGATAAAACACTTCCTTTGATGGCTTTTTGAGCAACGTATTGGATCTCGTACTCAGACAGCAGCATTTGCCAACGGGCTATCTTCCATGTGAGGGCAGGCTTTTCGAAGATGTACTTGATGGGATCCATCTTTGATATCAACCAAGTTGTATGGGTCAACATATATTGCCTTAGGCGTCGAGCAGCCCATGCTAAAGCGCACCAAGTCTTTTCAAGTGAAGTATACCTTGTTTCACAATCGGTAAACTTCTTGCTTAGGTAGTAGATTGCGTGCTCTTTTCTTCCCGTTTCATCTTGTTGTCCTAACACACAACCCATTGATCCTTCAAGTACGGTTAGGTATAAGATGAGGGGTTTACCCGGAACCGGAGGTATTAAAATTGGTGGTTCTTGCAGGTATTGTTTGATCTTGTCAAACGCCTCTTGGCAATCCTCATTCCAATGAACGGCTTGGTTTTTCCTTAGCAGTTTGAAGATTGGTTCGCAGGTAGCTGTCATGTGTGAGATGAACCTAGCGATGTAGTTCAATCTTCCTAAGAAACCCCGGACTTCTTTCTCGGTATTTGGTGCTGGCATTTCTTGGATAGCCTTTACCTTGTCAGGATCCACTTCGATACCTCTTTGGCTGACGATGAAACCCAATAACTTCCCGGATCTAACGCCAAATGTGCACTTGTTAGGATTTAAGCGCAGCTTGAATTTTCTTAGGCGTTCGAAAAGCTTTTGTAGATGGACTAGATGATCCTCCTCCGTTCGGGATTTGGCAATTATGTCGTCGACGTAGACCTCAATTTCCTTATGGATCATGTCATGGAAAAGAGTTACCATTGCTCTTTGGTATGTTGCCCCGGCATTTGTTAATCCGAAAGGCATTACCTTATAGCAGAATGTCCCCCACGGGGTGATAAATGTGGTTTTCTCCATGTCCTCTAGAGCCATCTTGATTTGGTTATATCCTGAGAAGCCATCCATAAAGAAGAAGACTGAGAATTGGGCTGTGTTGTCCACCAATATGTCAATATGTGGTAGCGGGAAATCATCCTTTGGGCTTGCTCTATTCAAGTCCCGATAATCCACACACATTCTAACTTTGCCATCCTTCTTTGGAACTGGCACAATGTTGGCAACCCATGTTGGATACTTGGTTACGACTAAGAAGCCGGCATCGAATTGCTTTTTGACCTCCTCTTTGATCTTGAGAGCCATATCGGGTCGAGTTCTTCTCAATTTCTGCTTCACTGGCAGGCATTCTGGCTTGAGTGGCAGCTTATGTACGACGATGTTAGGGTCTAAACCCGGCATGTCTTGATACGACCAAGCGAATACGTCCACGTACTCTTGCAGAAGCTTAATCAACTTTCCTTTCACATCCTCATGCAGGGAGGCTCCTATCTTGACCTCTTTCTTATCCTCTTCGGTCCCCAAGTTGACCTTTTCAACTGATTCTTGGTGAGGTTGTATTACCCTATCCCCTTGATTTGCAAGTCTGGACAATTCTTCAGGCGGTTCATAATCATCCTCTTCATCATCTTCCGTTTGATTAATCGGGAAATCAAAGTCATAAGGGATTAAGGCAGTGTTGTTTTTGGAGGGTGGATTTGTAGATCTGCATGAGTATGATTTTTTTTAGGCTTTTTGTATAAAAATTTTTTTTAAAACAAATGCAAAAAGGAAAAGACTCAAATGAACATAAATGAGTGATTTTATTCATGATTGAAAATAACTTTAAAACATGGGGGCCCCAAACGACTAATCATTTGCCTTGGGCAGAGCTAAATGATTTTTTTTAAAAGTAAAAACAAACATGGTTTATTACTTGATCTTGGTAATGATCTCGGGAATTGCGATAGCCCTCCAATTGTTCAAAGCTTCATCTGAAGCACAACGGTACACCAAATCAGGCACGTCTTCATCTACGTCTTCAAGTAGATCCACTTGATCTTCATTGATAAATCCCTGCACTGATGAATGTTTCCGAAATGGGGAGGATCCCTTGCTTTGGAGGCTTTGAGGAAGTTTCGGTTGATGGATGATACCCCAACCCGAAGCGATTCTTCTTCTCCGGTATGTCCACTAATTTGCCCCATCCGGTAGGTCGGCTTTCTTCTAGGGCCTCTCTTATTGCCCTCCATGATGACATGGCTGTCCTAGCCTCTTCCTTGGGCTTTGAGCTCAAAGTCACGATATTCGCCACTTCCAAAGACTGGAATGGAACATCCACAGCTTCTTCGTCCGTTTCTATATAACGGAACGACGAGAGATGGCTTACCATCATGTCTTCTTGCCCAGAAACTACAATCATTTGGTTATCGATGATGAACTTAAGTTTCTGGTGTAAGGTAGAGGTGATGGCTCCAGCCGCATGAATCCATGGTCGTCCGAGAAGACAACTGTAAGTTGGATTAATATCCATGACTTGGAAGGTTATGGTGAAAACCTTAGGCCCGATTTGGACTGGTAAGTCAATCTCCCCTACGACGGCTCTTCTTGACCCATCGAAAGCTTTTACGACCAAGGCGCTGGGCTTCATTACTGTCCCTTCACAAGATAGCTTTAGGAGGGTAGTCTTGGGCATGACATTCAATGATGACCCCGTGTCCACTAACCCTCGAGAGAGGATATGGTCCATGCATTTCACGGAGATATGTAAGGCGCGGTTATGAATGTGCCCCTCGTCGGGTAGCTCATCGCCGTTGAAACCTAAGTACCTACTTGAGGTAATATTTCCGACTATCCCGTCGAATTGGTCCACAGGAATGTCCTTGGTGACATGTGCCTCACTGAGGATCCGCAGTAACGCTTCTCAGTGTGCTTCCGAGCTTAGTAGTAAGGATAGCATGGAGATCTTGGAGGGAGTTTGACCTATTTGGTCAATGATTTTATACTCGCTCTTTTGGATTATCCTTAGGAACTCTTCGGCCTCTTTTTGTGGGGTTGCCTTTTGAGAGGGCCCCGCTTGGTTCTCCTTTTCCTCCACGCTCTTTTCTTTGAGCGGCTCTCCTGGTAGTACGGCTGGCGTTTTCCCGAGTTCTTTCGGAGCGAAGACTCTACCACTTCTGGTTATTCCTCCAACACCGGTAATGTTAGTGATGCTGGGCTCAATTTTTGCTAGTGGTTTTCCTTCCACGTAGGCCACAAGTTGGTAATTCCATGGTACCCTCTTCGTGCTTTCAAAAGAGAAGGGTGCAGGTACGTGGAATATTATGGGCTGTATAGGCATTGGTACCTCTCTCCTTTGGTAAGGGATTTTGAGAGGTTTTGGGTCGTGAGACTCCAAGGTAGCAACGTCCATGCCGTCCTTTATATAGCCCATTTGGATCCAACCTTGGTCCATTAGCTCTTGAAGACAGCTCTTCAACTCTCCGCACTCGTCCGGGTTGATTTTGCAGGCTTCGCAGTTGGCGTGCATCTCCTCGAACAAACCAAAACCGGTTAAACGCTCCCTTATGATTGACAAGGGGAGTTTTAACATTGGCCACCTTCTTGATTGGACCAAAGTCCTCTTGTTCTTCCACCGCATTTACAGAGCGACCCGCATGCCCCGGCAATGGGTTATTTTTTACATTGGGGTTCTCCTCTTTGAAAGATAACAGCTTCTTGTCAATGAGACTCTGGACCTTGTATTTGAGTGCTTTACATCCTTCAATATTGTGCCCCGGGGATCCCGCATGGTATTCGCATCTTGCGTTGGGATTATACCAAGGTGGATATGGTGGCACCAAAGCTGGTAGTGGTTTTATCTCGACCATGCCCTTTTGAATTAAATATGGCAAAATCTGACCATATGGCATGGGTACGGGATCGAACTGTCTATTGTTGTAGTTGTTCCTCGGGCCTATTTGGTTTCTTGGTGGGTACCCGCCTTGTTGTTGCTGCTGATTTTGTTGAGGCAACACTGCTGGTTGTCGTGGTGGAGTTGTGGGAATTACTTGAGGTGAGTAATGCCCTTGAGCCGTTGCTGCTGCCACATAAGGATAGTGGTAGTGAGGCATTTGATTTGATGGTGGGCAAGATGGTCCCACTAGAACAGCATTTGTCTCCCCCTCTTTCTTTTTGTGAAAGTTGCTGGGGGGTCTCCTAGCTCCACTTTGAGCTTCTAGAGGGCCTTGGATCTTTCCCCTCTTTACTCCGTCCTCTATTCTTTCACCGACCATGACTAGATCGGAAAAGCCGGAAGATGTGCTTCCAATCATTTTGTCGTAATATGGGCCTTGAAGTGTGCCCATAAAGGTGTCAACAAGCTCCCTTTCCAATAATGGTGGTTGTACACGAGAAGCTAACTCTCTCCACCGTTAAGCGTACTCCTTGAAGGACTCATTGCTTCTTTGCAGGAGGTTTTGCAGTTGCATCCTATTTGGAGCCATGTCCAAATTATATTTGTATTGCTTTAGGAAAGCATCGGCTAGATCCTTCCAAGTTTGGACGTGGGTACGCTCAAGTTGCATGTACCAATCCAATGATGCCCCGCTTAAACTATCTTGAAACACATGCACCATGAGCTTCTCGTTCATGGCGTAAGCTGCCATCTTCCTACAGAACATCCGTAGATGGTTCCGAGGGCATTGTATTCCCTTGTACTTTTCGAAATCCGGTGCTTTAAACTTCGGAGGGATTACCACGTCGGGCACTAGGCACATATCCAAAGCGTTGTGGGCGCCGTATGAACTGAATCCTTCGACAGCTTTCAACCTTTCTTCCAAAACTCGATATATTTGGGTGGTATCATTGTTTTGGTGGGTGGTGTCGGGAGTAGACTGTCTTGGCTGATTATTTTCCACATCATGGGAAATCACCTCATGCTGAGTAGTGGAAGTTCCTTGAGGACGACGCTCTTCATTCCTTACGGGGATTGTGAGCGGTGGTGGAGGTGGTCCATGGCCCTCATTTTCAAATGGTGGGGTATAACCCACAGGTAAACCGTAAAGAGGCCATTGCACATTGGCCGCATCCGTTGCTGGGCGAGGATTACTTTCTCGTGCCGATAGAGCTTGCATTAACTCTAGCATCTGATCCATCTTCCCCTTCATTCCATCAACCTCATCTCTCAAAGCCGCTTGAGTTTGTTCCAAATTGTCCATGATCCTTTGTTTGTTAGCTCGTGTTCCGTACGAGTGTTGGAGATCTGGTTCTTGGACCGAGGGCTTTCGGGGTTTTCGGGCTATGATTGCTTTGAACTGTTTTTAGGGAAATGAATGAGTTTTTTTTTTTTGAAAAATGCATGAAGATGCATGTGGATGTATGTATGCGATGAGTATGCAAAATATGCGTTTTTTTTTTTTATTTTTATTTTGCTTTATGAAGGAATTTAAAGGTGCACAATTAATATTAGCAATTCGAAATATTAAAGACCGGGAAATTGATTATGCTTCAAAATATATTTGATTAAATAACATTTGTTTACAAAGTGTAACTAATGCTATTACAAATCAAATAGCCGCTCGCTTCTCGGCTTTGCTCATCTCCTCCCTATAGAAATCTATGGTGTCCTTGCAGAACTTCATAAACTTCTGGATCTCCATAGGGATGACAAAGTAGGGAATGACCATCTCGGCCTCCGCTAGCCTCTTTGGAAGTTGGGTGATTACCATGTTCGAGAATGCAACCGATTTAGTGAAATCCTCACTTAATCAGGTGGCGTCTTGCCATACACACTCAATCACTTCCTTGCGCTGGTCTAGCTTGACTCTTGCAGTTCTAATTTCATCGTGTAGTTGTGCAATATGGTCCCCATGAGCTCTTGCAATCTTGTCGAAGTATTCTTCGAATTTCTTGATGTCCTCTTCGAGACGATTGCACTTTAGCCTCCCTTGATGAGAAAGGCTCTCATGTCTTCGTCCTTGGCCACAAGGTTGGCATCCGCACTAACCAAGCCGCCTCCTATCCAATCTCTCTTCCCTTCGGAGATTCTTAGCCACTTTTGGCACACTAGGAGAGAATTCGTCACTTCATCTCGATCTCTCTTCGTCCTAGTGATTTCTCCTAAAGCTTGGAGGTGCTTCAATTCTAAGTCTCCGTTTTTGCTTTGGAGTTCTTGAATTTTAGCTTTGAGTTCCTCCACTTCTTTGTTGGGAATGGTTGCAATAGGTTTAGGTGTAGGAGGTTTTGGAGGGCTTATGACCACAAAGGGTAACTTGATTGCTTTGACCCTCTCCTTCACCCATTGAGTATAAAGGGGTTTGGCGACACAGTTTCTCTTGCCGACCCTTCCTTTGTGCACTTGGCTCCATGCTCCCCGGATTCTCTCTAGCAATGCCGGGTCTTGATCGCCTTCCCTTAAGAAGAAAGCTTCCAACAAAAGGTCATTGGGTTTATCTTCCATTGAAAAACCTAGTTGTCGGAGAGAGAGGACCGGATTGTAGTTAATACATCCCTTAGTACCAATGAGGGGTACATTAGGGAAGTCCCCGCAACTGAGGATAATTTCCGGGTCCTCTAAATTCAGCGAAAACCAATGGATGTCCTTCTCGGCAAGGGTTGTCATCCGTTGCGACCATTTGAGCTTGGCCCGGTTTTCCACAAAGTCTCGGTTTCTTGGCATGTGGGACATCATCCAAATTTGCACCACAGGAGTACAACAAGAAATTTTGCGTCCCCTTGCTTGTTCATGCCTAGAGTAGAGGGTATGATAAAAATCCGCTAAAATTGTGGGAACCGGATTTTTAGTCATAAATACCTCTAAAGCCGGAAAGTCTACGAAATCGTCCATGTTGGGGAATAAGACAATCCCGTAGACTAGGAGGGCTAGGATGGCGTTGAATGCACTTCCCTCTTTGTTGGCTAACATCTCCCGAGCTTTGGCCTCCAAGAACTTTCTTGAAAATCCCTTAAGGTTTCCTCTAACTTCCAAGTTAGATGCTACTTCTTGGGTGTCAAGGTATAAGGATTCGGCGATGGCCTCTAATGTGGGGTCTTTTCCCGGACCGAGATAGAGTTCATGACCCTTCATGCTACAACCCAAAATCTTCTCAAACTCTTCCAAAGTCGGCGCTAGTTGGAAGTCTTGAAATCTGAAGCACCGTAGAGGTGGGTCGAAGAATTAGGCCAAAGTGGTTAAGGCCGTTGAATCTATTCTCACAGGTAGGAGATCAAGGATTAGCCCATAGCTTGCCTCGAAAATACTCTTGTTGACCGAGGAGAGCCTTTTACTTAGAACTAACAAACTTTCCACCCTAGGAGCTTTAATCTTGAAGGCGAGCGTATTCTTGTTCCCAGAATCCATATTTCTTTTTGCTAATATTTGGTTGTTCTTTTTTAAATTCCTATAAAGCAAAATGATGCGAAAATTACTTTCATGAATGCAAATGATATGCAAGGGTATGGTTTATGAAGGTTCGAAACTTCCCCCCATCCTCACGTGTAGGCTCTAAATGGTGAAATTTCCTAAGAAGAGGTCCCTAGAGTCATAGATCTCACATGGAATTAGGGTTGTCTATGGACATACGTCGACATGACTTCAATTAATTCCACGTGAAAATCTCCTCTAAGCGGGGTTGGGCATCCTACCTCACGGACATACGTCAACGCGGGCTTCCGCTCACAACCTCCTTCTAACTTAGTTTTTTTCTCAAGCTCGGGTAGAGAGCCTCACACGTCCGGCATTAACCCGAACAATGTGGAGTAACATCGCTCAAGTAACCCCCGCATTTGATATATATATGATATGAATATAAAGCAAAATAAAGCAATTATCAACATAAAGCATAGATATGACATAAAAATGAATAAAATAAAAGCATGGCGCGCAAAAAAAATAAAAAAAAATAAAAACAATTAGCTTAAAAGCCAAATAGGTTAGGCTTGACTCGCTAGTGGGAAAATTGGATCCCCAGTGAAGTCGCCAGCTGTGCGCACCTCGTTTAAAAAACGCGCAATCCTCTGAGGACGTCCGCGAACGCTCGGAGGGCCTTGTGAAGTCGCCACCAAAGTTTTTGTGTAAAGGGAACGTTGATAAACCCTTAAGTTTTTTGTTTGAAGGGAAACGATAATAAAACCCTTGACGATGAGGAAAAGGACTGGTCATCGCAACCATTGTCGGGTTCAGGAGTCGATTACGCAAGGGGAAGGTATTAGCACCCCTCACGTCCGTTGTACTCAACGGGAACCTTCTATTTGGCTAAAGCTTAAATTGTTTTTAAATGTTTTGCGCGCATGCTTATCTATGTCAAAAGAGAAAAGGAAAAAATATGATGCGACGGAAAAAGAAAGTTTTTATTATTGCGCTTGACAAGATGTCGATCTTGCTCCTACGTATCTCCCGGTAGTCGGAGAATTCAAAGCGTACGTTGTTCTTTGGTAGAAAAACGTACATATGTTGGTTAATTTTAATGAACGATGTTTTGACCGTATTCTTGCGATTAAACGTAGCTTGTATGCTCGCGGATGGGAGACTTAAGCGTATAGCTTGTATGCTCGCGCATGGAAGGCTTAAGCGTTTGTTTACGAATCGCGCTTAGAATAGGTAAAGCATGTCCGTTGGGTAAGAGGGTTCGATTTGGTCGCGTTGGGACCAAAAGAGGTGCAATGGACTCAAATGAGTCGATCATTGACCGGGGTGACTCAAACGAGTCGGGGGATTGAATCTAATGGCCACGGGGGACCAAAAGGTTTGGATTGACCACAAGGGGCCAAGATTTGGTTTGGTATGGTTGAATACGTTGAAAAAGGAATGACGATTGTCCGAACGACGAGACATACGTCACGCATTCGTACAATCGGGGCAATGGAGAGACATACGTCACACCATCCCTTTTTCATTCAAGTTTTTGGTTGAATTTCTTTAGAAATCCCAAAGTATATCAAAACATTTGGTTTGAAACCCAAAATGAAAAGGTTTTGACAATTTTGTTAGAAAACGCACAAGTTCGGCTCGTTTTGCGAACGGTTTTGAGAAAGCGAACAAATTCGGCGTATGTTCACGTTTGGGTTTGAAAATCATGAACAAGATTCATTGTTCATGTTTGGTTTTGAAAATGATGAACATAGCTTATTTGCTCAAGTTGTTTTGAAAGTTTGTGATTGTAACTTGTTTTGCAAGTTACCCAAAAAAGTGTTACCCGAACTTGCGAATTTCCAATATTATGCAAAATCCTTGACATGGTTTGGATAAAATGAGTTTTAAAACTCCTAGGTTCTGAGCTCTTGGGCTAGAACCTCAAAAATTGGCCATTTGGGAGCCTAAACTCAGATTCTGAGTTTTGTCATGGTCGCTCTGCGACCATGACTTCGCACTGCGAACAATGCGAATTTTTGAGTTCAGAAGCTGTTTCTGAACTGTTGTTCAGAAACAACTTCTGAACACACTCAGGACCTTTTAGGAGAGTGAAAAGCTTTGAGTTTTTGCAATGAAAAGGGCTGGACAAACCAGTTTTGATGTTTTGAAAACCTTGGGATTTCTTTTGAAATTCAAAAGGGGATTTTTAGAACAAAATGGTTTTGAACCAAAATTGCTATGCAAGCACAATTATAAATGCAAGACAAAGGCTTAGAAACTTACAGAGATCCTTAGCAAAGCTCCAGCTGCAATGAACTTGAATTGGTTGAAGGTTCTTGCAAAGGTTTTTGATATTGGTGATGGTTTTTGAACTTTGTAAAGCTTTGTGTTTGATTGGTTTTTTGCTGGTGCTTTGGCTGGAATGAGTAGTGTTTCTTTGTGTGTAAATGCTCTTTGAATGTTGTATTAACTGCTCTATCTTATGTTGCATTTCCCCTTGCCTTGCATCTCTATTTATAGGCCAAAATGCAATCTCAAGTAATGATGAAAATCCATAGGACCTAGCTGATTTGTGATCTAAATTCAGGCTATTTGGCTTTGCATTTAATGCTAATGGATAGAGGCAGCCTTGCCTTGTGCCAAGGGTTAAAGGTTTGACTGATTTCAGCCACAAATTCAATGGTCTTTGGGATAGAAATGATGATGAACATGGCTGGATTGCAATTGGCCAAGCTTGGGGATTGATCCTTGCAATCTCAATGGTTGATCAATAAAAACGTGCACTGTGATGTGCAGAGATTGGGGGATGCAAAAGGCTATATGTGGCTGGTGTGAGAGGTGAAAAGTTGTTGTAAAAACAGTGTAGGCAATCATGGCTTTTTCAAGTGAAAAAACCCAGCTGGTTTGACTGGTTTTGGGGGAGCAAGCAGGAAGAAAGTCTTCAAGCAGGTGGCTGGCAACCTTGGGGTGGTTAACAGGTCACTTGGGAGGGACAAGAGCTGCCCAAGGGCAAGCCCACTTGCTTGTCACATGCTAGGTTGGAAGAAAAAGCTTCTTTCCTAGGCATTAATGGCAAGTCTCTCAATTCTGGTTTTGCTTGGCCCAATTAGCCATGAATGCTGACTAAAATAATTATGCAAATGATGTGCAACAAAATCTGGAATTAAATCAAAGAAACCAAAAATCTGCAGAAAAATCGCAGACTTCGCAGTGCGAAGTGACCTTCGCAGTGCGAAGTCATCATTTTTAAAATGTTGACTTTTTTGTTGACTTTGGTTGACTTTGACTTTTTTCCTCTCTTTGATTTTTTTTGATCTTTTTGTTTAAAAGGCTTAGGACAAAATTGGGGTACTACAGTCGCCACCAAAGTTTTTGTTTAAAGGGAACGTTGATAAACCCTTAAGTTTTTTTTATTTGAAGGGAAACGATAATAAAACCCTTGACGATGAGGAAAGGATGGTCATCGCAACCATTGTCGGGTTCGGGAGTCGATTACGCAAGGGGAAGGTATTAGCACCCCTCACGTCCGTTGTACTCAACGGGAATCTCCTAGTTAGCTAAGGCTAGAATGTTTTTAAATGTTTTGCTTGCATGCTTGAATATAAACAAAGATAATAAAGATGAAAGGGGAAAAAGTTTGTTTTTTATTATTGTGCTTGACAAGCTGATGATCTTGCTCCTACGTATCCCCTGGTGCGATGGGGAATTCAAAGCTACGTAGTTCTTTGGTAGAAAAACGTATTTGTTGGTTGTTTTTTAAATGAACGATGTTTTAACCGTATTCTTGCGATTAAACATTGCTTGTTTGCTCGCGTATGGGAGGCTTAAGCGTTTGTTTAAAATCGCGCTAGAAATGTTAAAAGCATGTCCGTTGGGGAAAAAGGGTTCGAATTGGCTGCGAGGGGACTAAAAAAGGTTAAAATGACTCAACCGAGTCGAGAAAGGTTCGATTGATCTGACGGGATCAAGAAAAGGTTCAATGGACTCAACCGAGTCGAACATTGACCAAAGTGACTCAAACGAGTCGAGGAAGGGTTCGATTGATCCAACGGGATCAAGAAAAGGTTCAATGGACTCAACCGAGTCGAACATTGACCAAAGTGACTCAAACGAGTCGAACAATTGAATCAAATGGTCACGGGGGACCAAAAGGTTCAAATTGACCACAAAGGGCCAAGAATTGGTTTGGTGTGGTTGGAAATAGAATGACGATTGTCCGAACAACGAGACATACGTCAAACCATCCCTTTTTCATTCAAGTTTTGTTTGAATTTTAAGAAATCCCCAAAGTTAACAAAACACTTTGTTTAAAACTCAATAAAAGGTTTAATGTTCAAATTAATTGTTGCAACCTAATGAACAAGTTTGCTTGTTTGAGTAAAAGATGCACAAGCCATGAAAATGAACAAGTTTTGCACAAATTTGGAAAATGCACAAGTTCGGCTCGGTTTAAGCTTGGTTTTGAAAAGTGAGCAAGTTCGGCTCAAGTTTGTGTTTTGATTGAAATTCATGAACAAGGTTATTGTTCAAGTTTAGTTTTGAAAATAGTGAACTTATCTTATTGCTCAAGTTGGATTTTGAAAGTTTAACGAACGTAACTTGTTTTACAAGTTATTCCAAAAGTGTTGCTCAAACTTGTGAATCCTCCAATATCATGCAAAACTCTTGTTATGGTTTGAATAAAATGAGTTTCAAACCTCTTAGGTTCTGAGATTTGGGTTAGAACCTCAAAAATTTGGCTTTTGGAAGCCTGAACTCAGATTCTGAGTTCTGTCATGGTCGCACTGCGACCAGAGCTTCGCACTGCGAAGTCTGCGAAATTTTGAGTTCAGAAGCTGCTTCTGAACTGCTGTTCAGAAGCAACTTCTGAACAATCTCAGAACCTTTAGGGGAATGAAAAGCTTTTAAAATTAGCAATAAAAGGAGTGCAACAACTCAGTTTAAATGTTTTGCAAACCTTGGGATTTCTTTGAAATTCAAAAGGGGTTTTTTAGAGCAAAATGAACTTAAACAAAACAAGTGATGCAAGCAACAATTCTAAATGAAAGATAAGGATTTTAGAATGCTTACAGAACTCCTAGCAATGCTCTTGTTGCAAGGAAATTGAAAGGGCTTGAATGGTTGAAGTTTTGCAAAGTTGGGATGTTGGAGGTTTGGAGGATAATAACACTAGTGTTTGGCTACTATCTCTCACTCTTTGTATGGTGCTTTGAAGGTTGGAATGATGTGTATTTAGTGCTGTTTCAAGTGTTTTCAAATGTGTTCAATTGCTGGTAAGTCTCTCTCTTTAATCCTTATGCAAGGCATTGCTTTTATAGGCAAAAACCAAATCCAATGTCATGATGAAGATCTCTAGAATCCAGCTGATTTGTGGGCTAGAGACCAGGCTATCTTGCTTTGCATTTAATGCAAAAGAGAAGAGGTGACCTTGCCTTGCTGCAATGGTCAAGATTTTGGCAAATCCGGCCATTAATGCAACTGATTTTGGATAAAAATGATGATGAAAAAGGAGAAAAACAGGGCTGGTTTGCAATTGGTTGTCCCTTGGGATTGGTCCTTGCAATCTTGAGGATTAAGCAAGAAAAACGTGCACTGTGGTGTGCAGAGGTTGGGGGAAACAAAAGGGAACATGTGGGCTGGTGTGAGGAGGAAGAAAAGCTGCTGAAAACAGGGCAGCACTCATGGCTTTGGACAAGTGAAAAGCCTCTATGTTTGACTGGTTTTAGGGTGGAAAAGGCAGAAGAAAATGGGTAAGTTGCTTGCTGGCAAGCTCAAGGTCATATTGTAGGCAATTGGGAGGGATGAGAGCTGCCCAAGGGCAGGCCAACTTGCTTGGCACATGCTTGGTTGGAAGAAAAACCTTCTCACCTTGGCTTTAATGGCACATGCTCCAATTCTTGCTTTGTTGAGCCCAAACAGCCACAATTGATGATAATAACAATAATAAAAATGATAGGTAATAATAATAATAACATAATGAAAATAAATCAAAGAGATTAAAAATCTGCAAAAAATTCGCAGACTTCGCAGAGCGAAGGAGACTTTGCTCTGCGAAGTCATCATTCCTGAAATGTTGACTTTTGTTGACTTTGACTTTTCTCTTTTTTTTTGAATTTTTGAAATTTGTTTTGAAAAGCTTGGGACAAAATTAGGGTACAACAGCTGCCCCTACTTAATTGTGTCTTTGCATAGAGAATGTGAGTGCCAAGGGCATCTCATAAACTCTTTGCGAAGAGCAATTAAGTAAAAGAAGGATCCGAATTTTGTCCTTCAAGATGAGAAAAAGATTGTAGTTAATGATATGTAGATGCAATAAAAAAAAAGTTAATGCAGGGATACCTGGTTAGGCTACTGGTGCATAAACTAAGTATAGACAAACCGTCACCTGAATAGGCGGTTAGACTGAAGGGTAAAAGATCGTCGCCTAACACCGGAGGTAGATTCACCGAGGGTAAAGGTAATCGTATCCAGCCGCTTATACTGGAGGTAGATTCCTAAAGGCAAAGATGATCTTATTCAGCCGCTTACAGTGAAGGTCGAAACACTTGGGGAAAGGTGATCTTATCTAGCCGCTAACACTAGAGGTGGATACCTGAGGATAGAGTGATCTTATTCAGCCGTTTACACTGAACGTCGACACACTTGGGGAAAGGTGATCTTATCTAGCCGCTAACACTAGAGGTAGATACCTGAGGATAGAGTGATCTTATTTAGCCGTTTACACTGAAGGTCGACACACTGAGGGAAGGTGATCTTATCTAGCCGCTAACACTAGAGGTGGATACCTAAATGGAGTGATCTTATTCAGCCGCTTACACTGAAGGTCGACACACTGAGGGAAAGTGATCTTATCTAGCCGCTAACACTAGAGGTGGATACCTAAATGGAGTGATCTTATTCAGCTGCTTACACTGAAGGTCGACACACTGAGGGAAAGTGATCTTATCTAGCCGCTAACACTAGAGGTGGATACCTAAATGGAGTGATCTTATTCAGCCGCTTACACTGGAGGTCGACACACATAGGGAAAGTGATCTTATCTAGCCGCTAACACTAGAGGTGGATACCTAAATGGATGAAGGAAAATCGTCATGAAAAAGTGCAGCGGAAGTTTAAAATTTTTCGATTTTTCTTTCCTTGGATCATTACGAATATCACATGAATCAGTGATAGAATTGTTACCTCTTTGTAATGCCGAAACTGTTTCTTTGATCACAGCTGAGCAAGTAAGCAAAGCCTCTACTCGTCCACACGAACGGCTTCCTCTGGTTCCCGGTGCTAGCCAAGCGATCAGAGGTTAGGGAGAGAAGTAGGGAATTCAGTTTAGCCTTTTAGGGTTACACGAAAAAGCACTTACTGATTTCAGCACTAGAGCTTCTATTTATAGAGCTCCTTGCTGCACAAAATCAGCTTGAGCTTCCATAAGCCCATTAACCCATCAGCTTCCGCTAACTAATTAGCGTCAATTGCTAAACGCACCCCATCATATAAGTATTACTTATATTTCTCCTTTTTACCGTTCTATTGTGTGTGACCCTATAGGTTCTTGTAACGTTGGCAATAATATTAAATCCCATATTTAATATTATAAACAATGAGCGGTATCTAGCAACACATCACTGCTACCCAAGTGACAAGAATGTCAAGTGATCTGACGAAACCTTTCCATGATAATATCAATGTGTACGATTACTCCTTTGTCCTGATATCTTTATTGAACACAAGGCATAGATTACGTCACCCTTGCTTAGCTCAATATTTATATTTCTTGATCCCGAAATATACTAAACAACGAATAAGTCCAATATCCCATATTGACTTAATTCGGCATGGCCATGCATTTTTCCAGTCATATTTCATCAAGAGTCCTAAAGATATATCTCCTGTTATGAAGGAGGGACAAATCCCATCGAGGACACTCATGTCCCTCAGCATGATTCGTCGAGTGCCCATTAACCAACGTTATAGTTATCTTGTTACAGATAACGTTTGAATGGCAATAAAACACTTGAGTCCACATCTAGGGATCACAGTGGTTTCAGGTCTAAGAGTGATATACACTATTATCATTGTGAGAATAACTTATGACGATTTCATGACATACTATGTAGTATTCTCACGATGGGTCAATCTAGTATAAATATTACTCCTAATACTTATACCTATGTATAGACTTAATATCTCATATTCATGACCCATGAGATATGGTCATCAGTCTACATACATAATAGTCTCCACGCTTTATTATTATCCCAATTCATATTAAAGCTTGACTACGGATACCTTTAAGAATAGTGTTCTTTCTGTTGATGTAATCTCATGATTAAGTCACACTTAATATTCCATCACATGAACCAACTATTCTAGGGACTTTATTTATCTTATAACAAGTGTAATAAAGAACGCCATATTTTATTAATAATAAAAGTCATGATACATCTGAAGAGTTTAACATAAACTATTGGCCTCTAGGGCTTACACCAACAATGGAGTGATCTTATTCAGCCGCTTACACTGAAGGTCGACACACTAAGGGAAAGTGATCTTATCTAGCCACTAACACTAGAGGTGGATACCTAAATGGAGTGATCTTATTCAGCCGCTTACACTGTAGGTCGACACACTGAGGGAAAATGATCTTATCTAGCCGCTAACACTAGAGGTGGATACCTAAATGGAGTGATCTTATTCAGCCGCTTACACTGAAGGTCGAAACACTGAGGGAAAGGTGATCTTATCTAGCCGCTAACACTAGAGGTGGATACCTAAATGGAGTGATCTTATTCAGCCGCTTACACTGAAGGTCGACACACTGAGGGAAGGTGATCTTATCTAGCCGCTAACACTAGAGGTGGATACCTAAATGGAGAACATGATTGTTGATGCATGATATGCTTCATGTTGTCTTATGCGGTATGTTATGCAATATGGTATGATATGAGGTAGACTCAATCCGAATTTTTGCTGGGGAAACTCTGCTGGGGCATCGTAGTGGTCGTGAGCAGGTCCACTTGGGAATGAGACAAATTGGGAAGAAAACCTCTGGGGATTTTTTCTAGAAGAACTTACTGGGGAAGCTATGAAATGGGTTCACTGGGGAACACTAGAGATGATTGATATATGTTAGTGAATATGTGATACTCACTGGAGAATATTGGTTGAGATGCATGACATGAATATGAGATGCATGTATATGAATGAATTTGATATGATGCATATATTATGAATGATTTGGATAATGCATGCATGAATGAGTTGACATGATGACAGACGTCATGTTGGACGCTGGGGGTTATGATTGGATGCCGAGCAAAGTCGGGCTTTGGATGGAATTGTGTGGGGAATGCCAATGAAAATTGGGCTTTTGATTGAATGTCGAGCAAGGTCGGGCTTTGGTTATGTTTGAATGCCGAGCGAGGTCGGGCTTTTTGTGATTGGATGCCGAGCGAGGTCGGGCTTTGTGATTGGATGTCAAGCGAGGTCGGGCTTTGTGATTGGATGCCGAGCGAGGTCGGGCTTTTTGTGATTGGATGCCGAGAGAGGTCGGACTTTGGTTGGAAACTGTATTTGTATGTGCCAATGGTACTTGGGCTTTGCTTGGAATGTGATTCCACTAGGGAATGCCAATAAAAATTGGGCTTTATTTGCGACTCGCTGGGGAATATAAGGATCATTTTGGAAGCATGATCGATATCCAGCCTTGGTTGGTGAAAGAGATGCTTGGGGGAGTGCTTTGACTTGGGAAAAGATCTATTTGATTGTATGACCGATAAACTTGATGAGACAAGGTTAGACCGGTAAGATAAACATTTAATCCGGTATTGCATTACAAATACTTGGTAATTTTCAATGAGGATGATGTCACAAGGGATACATCCCAAATATTGATTGGGTAAAGCTGCGATAACTGATGAAGAATAAAATACCTCATGGGGGATTGTTAATCCGCTGGGTAAATTGTGCTAATCCGCTGGGGAGAAGAACTGATGATTCTGCCGGGGAAGCTTGTGCTTTGGTTGGCTAACCTTTGCCTGAATCGTCCTTTCAGGCTTTTCGTTTCATTGGGGATATTCCCTTTTGATTCACTGATGACCCTGCTGGGGAAATCCTTGTAGCCGTTGATCATGCTCGGCCTGCAAAGTTTATCCGTTCTATGGACAGATATTGATGCACACTTTTAAATATTCACGAGTTCAGAGGGAGTGTGTTTGTTATTTATGTTGTCCAAAAACATAAAAGATTCACAACAATTTTTGAAAAAGTTTTGTTTTAAGTACTATCATCAAAAAGAAGAAATGAATGAATAGAATAAATGGGAATTTTTGATAAAATGCAAAAGACTTCGCTTGAGAAGAAATTTATCAGTGGGGTGGTGGCCTGCCAAGGGCATGGCTCTTTGTGATCATGCTTGGGAGTGCCAATGACAATTGGGCTTTTTGTAAGAGACTGAGGAATGTCCATGACGACTGGGCTTTTTGTGAATTTGTGGGGGGAGTGCCAAACATGGTTGGGCCTTTTGAATGACTGTGCACTAGGCATGGTCAGGTTTTGGTTTGAAATTGTGGGTGCCAATGTGAATTGGGCTTTTGTGAGATTTGCATGATTCACATGAGATTTGCACAGGCAATTTTGATGCTCCCATTAATCCAAGATTGCACTAAAAAATTTGAAACAATACCAAACACAGAATTTATATCATACAGCTCAAGTTAATAATATGTTTATTAATGAACCATACCTATCACACATTTAAGTAAATGAACAAATTGAATATTAAATGTGGGGGGTATTGAACACTCATCCGGCAGGTGTGCTAACATTCCGATCAAGTTATGCGTCCATCTAAACATCGTTTCTGAAAGCACAAAAGCATTGATCACAAGGTCCTTGAGGGTTGTAATTTGGCTGGGTTACAAAAGAAATGTCATATGTGGGGAAATTGAATTCAAAAGGCCGAGCGAAAAGGAACATTCTTTCTAATTTAATACTTCCTCTTTGTTCAATCACAACTCTTGGTGATTTACAATTATTTCTCTTTGATCCTGACAACTCTTTGATTTATCGATTTTTCTTTTTCTTTTCTCTTTTCTTTTTCTTGGTTTGCTTTTCTTTCTTTCTTTTTCTTTTTTTTCTTTTTCTTTTTCTTTCTTTTTGTCAAGATCGATTACAAAATTCACCATCACTTGACTTTCACAAACTCCCTTTTTTTCAAATTAGTCACAATGATACCCTAATTGAATGTTCCTTCTTCTTTTGGCAAGGGACAAATAATCATGATGGTTAAAGGTTCAAAAATGAAAGAAAATTATCAGAATTCAATGATGATTTAACTATGAACTGAATTTTTTTACAAACTCCGGCAATTTCATTAAGCGATTGAGCTTATGAAAGTTGGCAGTTCATAGTTAATGATTCTGATTCATTAGGCTCAAAGGGTTGACAAATACTCACTTCTCACAGGGTGGGCTATTTGTGGTCAAGTGTTTTCACTCATATTCAAGAAATGCCTTGATCATGTCATTGCTTTCGTACAATTTAAAACAATTTTCAGATTTAACATAAAGAGATCGAGTTAACAAAACAATGCCGGTCTCCTGCATATGTATAATGATTTTGAGGATTCCTCACATTTTAGCTGGTTCTAAATGATTCACAGAATAAACATATTAACAACGCAAACTGTATAGTATAACTTTTGTACTAAGTACATATTCTCATTTCGAGTTTAATCACAGGAAAAACAGGAAACATGTATTTTAGCTTTGCGAAAATTAATCATTTGTGGCTGAATCAATTAACTTTGGATCAATCCATTTTTGTGAAGGTTTGTCATTTCAATTTACTAATGATCCATAGCAAAAATTTGACATTTAAAGCATATTAAAATTTAACAGGCATTAATAATGATGATTCAAAAGCCAGATAATAAAGAGAAAGAGTACTCAATATAAATAGTAATAAAGCAGAGTACAAATACGAATACAAAGCATTAAACACAAGAAGTTCTGAAGAGTGCATGAGAAAATAAAATAAAATGCACAGCAAAAGCATAAAAAACATCAAAAAGGAGCCACTCAAGGAGTGAGAGCCTCGTCGTCCTCGGTGTCCTCATCCTCATCCTCCTCATCCTCATCATCATCATCTCCTCCATGGCCTCCGGCAGCTGTACCGCTACCACCACCCTCGTTGTACTCAGGCCTATCCCCCGGCCAAGCTGCATGAGCTGCAAACATCTCTAATATCGGTATCTGGAGTGCAGGATCTGCTGGCCTACCCATCTGTATCTGGAGCCGGTACATGGAGTCATGCATCATAGTCATGCACCTATGGTTGGAAGCATTCTGCTCCCAAGAGAAAGTACAGGTATGGTGGCCCTGTGATGCAGGTGGGGGGTCTGGGCCGTGGCTGCTGTGCCCTCGCTGCTCTCCTCCCCGTGCAATGTCTCGCAATGTAATCATCTGTGATAGGATTCTTAATAGTCTCGGAAACGTGTGGGGGGATCACAACACGTGCATCCCGGCAGAGACCCATAATCAGGCTCGGGAATGCGAGGGGGCACATCTTCTTGGCCGGAGGTTTTATGCCACTTTCTACCACAATTTTGAGCTCCTGGGCAATCACCCTAGCTACATCCACTTGTTTGTGAGTGAGGATGTAGTAAATCAGGGGTGTGACATCTAAAGTGGTGGAGGATGTGTGGCTTTTTGGTTTGATGTTATGGACAATGAGGTGAAAGATAACCTGGGCATATGTGGTGAGGTTATTTTTAATGGCCTTGGTAGGCTGCCCAGATGCATTAAGCTCATAACCTCTCCCGGATTGAAAAATGGTTTGGGCATAAAGGTCATGGTTCCAATTCCCCCGGTTTTGGTGCCTATGAAAGGCACATAACTCCTCATTATCAAGCTGGAGGGGATTGTGGAGATAGGTGTTTATGGCTTCGCGGTCGAATCTAATGACGCGACCACGAACCATAGTCTGGTAAGTGAATTCCCCTTCGGGGTCAGCGGGAATAGCATTCGCATAAAATTCCCTGATGATGTCGTAGTTCAGGTTCAATGGAGGGTTCACTAAAATTCCCCAATTGCGGGAATTTATCAACCGTGCTAACTCCCGATAAGTGCCCCGCTCACTTATTATAAATTGCCTTTCGGCCCAAAATGTCCTTCGGAGCAATTCCTCATATCTTTCTTGATTGCGAAGGCTAAGGAACCGAGAAGCATCATATGCCCCTTGTGGTCTCGACCCGGATGATTCGTGTAACACCCTAACCCTTAACCGCCGATTATTAACTTTAATAAAGAAAACGTTAAGGCCATAGGAAGTTACAACATTAATAAAGACTCAATTTCATAAACATCAACAACATAATCAAAATATATTTGATTCTCAAACAGCAGCGGAAAAATAACAACAATTGCTTATAACCAAGCACTGCATATATTACACAAAAATATATACATAAGATTTCAAAAGAGGCAATTCTACAACAAAGACTATTGCCAAATCTATACATAACGTTTAGATACCCCAAAATGGTGTTACAAATATCAGAGCCCTAGACTCTAACTAGGATACAACACCTAGTACCAAAAATGTAAGGATAGCTAAGCTATGCCCTCACCACTACAAAAGCTCCTAGACAGCAAAAGGGCTATTCCTCAACGATAGCCTCGCCAACCTGATAATTTGGATCCCCAAAGATCCAGCAACAACACATAACAGAGAGTGTTAGTATCACCAACAATAAACATGTATAAATAACACATTATTATACATAACCAAAACACAACAGCGTAATTAACAACGCACAAACTCATCAATAACAAATACCACTCACAACCATTATGCGCACATAATATCACTTAACATACACACTAATGTCAATTAGGATGCATGCCTCAAAATACATTCTCTAATGCATGTGGTACCAAATCATTTCGGATAAACTTATATCCTTATCAAGCTCTCTTGATAACCAAGCTCTCTTGGATTTCATATCCGCTCCGGATATCATCAAATAATGAAATGCATGATGTTTCACTTAGCAAATATATGATACTCTTATCACTATACTTACTAACACAACTAATTATCAGCTCTCTGATAATTATCACAACAATAACAAACACAAACAACACAACTAATTATCAGCTCTCTGATAATTATCACAACATCAACAACAACAACAAACACCACTACTAGGCTCTCATGGCCAAATCATAAGACACCACATGAATATACTCACCAAGTTCAACAATCTCAACTTTACTTGAACAATTACTCTTTAGGAAGCACTAAGAATAAGTTAAGATGGTGGGCAAGGTTTCCAAAACATATTTTAAGAATGCAATAGCAAAAAGCCATCCCCGCGCGCACCAGGACCCTCAAAACAGCTCAACGAAGTTAGCAAGTACAGGGCTGGTCGCTACAAGCGAGCCCCTGGTCGCTACAAGCGAGCATAGGCAGGGAATTATCCTGCTTGGTCGCTACAAGCGAACCCTTGGTCGCTACAAGCGAGCCTGGTCGCTACAAGCGCCAGTGTGGTCGCTACAAGCGCAGCTAGGCAGGGAATTATCCTGTCTGGTCGCTACAAGCGACCATCCGTCGCTACAAGCGACCGTATCAGTACACAGTCATGTAAAAATCTGATTTTCCACCATTTTAGCCTATTCAAGCTTACCCAAAGTTCCAGGACTTGTTAAAAACAACTTTCCATCATAAAACATCATTCAAAAACAATCCCAAGCAAGGATTTCATCTATCAAAGAAATTAGGGTTTAAAACTCTAATTTTCCACAACTTTTCTTATGAATTCACAACACAATAACTTCAACAAAACATACTAGCAACATCACTTAGCATTCAAGCAAGCAAAACATAATCATCAACAGTTTTAAAACCATAAAAACTCTCTAACAAAACCTAGACAAAGTGAAGAGAAGTTTGGGATGGAGAAATAGACATTCTCCCCTTCTCAATCACTTGTGATTAAGTAATACCAACTCTCTTACCTTCTCAAAATCTCTAGCAACTCAAGCTTCCTCTTGATCTCTTGCTCTTGCCCTAGCTTTCCTCTTTCTCTTCTCCTCCTCTTCTTCCACGTTTTCTTCTTCTCAAAAGGAATGAATAGTGTTTCAAAAAGTTTTGTGATTATCTCTTATAATCCAATCCAATCAATCCTAGCCATCCAATCCTTACTAACTCTCAAGGACTCATCCTAGCCTTTCAATCCAATCCAAGCTTACTACATCTCATAACCACTTGATCATTACTAATACTCATAAACTTAAAAGCCCAATACTATTCATCCTCTTGGCCCAAAACTCTAAAAACTCGATTACGAACTTATCTTCGCGCTAAATAATTATTCCTCGATTACTAGAAAATATATTTAAATGCAAATCCATAAAATAAAATATATAAAAATATAATATACGAAAATAGGGTCGTTACAACTCTACCCCCCTAAAAAGAATTTTCGCCCTCGAAAATACCTGAAAACAACTCTGGATAGGAATCCCGCATCTTGCTCTCAAGCTCCCACGTCGCATATTCACCGGCTGGGCCTCCCCAAACGACTTTCACCGATGAAATCTCTTTGTTCCTGAGCCTCTTAATCTCTTGTCCTTCAATCCTTAAGGGTACCGTTGTAACCGTCAAATTCTCTTTCACTTGTATCTCGTCCGACTCAATCACATGTGACGGATCCGATACGTATTTCCTTAATTGAGACACGTGAAAAACGTCATGTAGATTCGACAACGACGGCGGTAACGCAATCCTATACGCCACCTTCCCAATCCTCTTCAAAATTTGATACGGACCAATGAACCTCGATGCTAACTTCTTCGATTTCAAAGCCCGTCCAATACCCGTAGTCGATGTAACTCTTAGAAACACATGATCTCCTTCTTGAAATTCTATATCCTTCCTTCTCTTGTCGGCATAGCTTTTCTGGCGACTCTGCGACGCTCTCATCTTTTCTTGGATCATCTTGATCTTCTCGGTCGTTTGTTGCACAATCTCAGGTCCAAGCACCACACTTTCTCCCGACTCAAACCAACACAAAGGTGTTCTACATCTTCTTCCATACAACGCTTCAAAAGGTGCCATACCAATGCTCGAATGAAAACTATTGTTATACGTAAACTCAATCAATGGCAAGCAAGCTTCCCAACTCACTCCTTGTTCCAAAATACACGATCTTAACAAATCCTCCAATGATTGAATTGTCCTCTCCGACTGACCATCCGTCTGCGGGTGATAAGCAGAACTCATCCGCAACTTAGTCCCCAACGCCTCTTGCAAACTCTCCCAAAACCTTGAAGTAAAACGGGGATCTCGATCTGATACAATACTCGACGGTATTCCATGTAATCTCACAATTTGCTCGACATAAATCTCAGCCAACTTTGGTACTAGCATACCGGTCTTAATAGCTATGAAATGAGCAGACTTTGTTAACCTGTCGACAACTACCCAAATCATATTGTTACCTTTCGGCGTCTTCGGCAAACCGCTTACAAAATCCATCGCAATACTATCCCATTTCCACTCTGGAATAAACATAGGTTGCAATAGCCCCGACGGCTTCTGATGCTCCACCTTGGACTTCTGACAAGTCAAACACGCGAAAACAAACTCGGCGATCTCTTTCTTCATCCCTTGCCACCAAAACATTTTCCTCAGATCTTGATACATCTTAGTAACACCAGGATGAATACTTAAGTTACTTCTGTGACCTTCCTCCAAAATCATCCGCTTCAATTCAGGCACATCAGGTACACATAACCTTCCTTGACACCTCATCACACCTTTCTCATCGATCTCAACATTTACCTTTTTCCCTTGTTCGATGAGCGTCTTAAGCTTCATCAATTTCACATCATACTTTTGCTTTTCCACAACCTCTTCAAGAAAATCATTCGTCAACTTCAACATTCCTAGCTTCACGCTTCTGGTTGTCCTTTCAAAAACCAAACTGAGGTCTCTAAACTCTTCAATCAATCTCAGTTCCTTCGCCATCAAAGACGACATATGCAAAGACTTCCTACTCAACGCATCGGCTACCACATTAGCCTTACCCGGATGATAACTCAACTCGAAATCATAATCCTTAAGAAATTCTAACCATCTTCTTTGCCTCATATTGAGCTCCTTCTGATCAAACAAGTACTTCAGACTCTTGTGATCGCTGAAAACCTCGAATCTTGACCCATACAAGTAGTGCCTCCAAATCTTGAGAACAAACACAACAGCAGCTAGCTCCAAATCATGCGTAGGATAGTTCCTCTCATGAATCTTCAGTTGTCTTGATGCATAAGCAACAACTTGTCCCCTCTGCATCAACACACCACCTAGACCCATCTTCGACGCATCACAATAAACCACGAACGGTTCCTTCGGATTTGGCAGAATTAGCACAGGTGCAGATGTCAACCTCCTCTTCAGCTCTTGAAAACTCTGCTCACACTTGTCATCCCAAATGAAAGCTTGACCCTTCCTAGTCAACTGCGTCAACGGCAACGCCAACTTTGAAAATCCTTCAATGAACCTCCGATAGTAACCGGCCAAACCAAGAAAACTTCGGATCTCAGTAACAGACTCCGGCGTTCCCCAATCTTGCACTGCCTCTACCTTAGCAGGATCCACTGCTATACCACCACTTGAAATAACGTGACCCAAAAAGCTAACTTCATGCAACCAAAATTCACACTTAGAAAATTTTGCATAAAGCTTCTTCTCGCGCAACACCTCCAACACAATCCTCAAATGCTCGGCATGTTCTTCTTCCGTCTTCGAGTATACCAAAATATCGTCTATGAAGACCACCACGAATCGGTCCAAAAAGGAATGAAATATACGATTCATATATTCCATAAACACTCCAGGTGCATTCGTAACTCCAAAAGGCATAACGGCGTACTCGTAGTGACCATACCTTGTTCTGAAAGCAGTCTTCGGTATATCCTCCGCCTTAACTCTTATCTGGTGATATCCCGATCTCAAATCAATCTTGCTGAACACACAGGCTCCCACTAACTGATCCATCAAATCATCTATCCTCGGAAGTGGATACTTGTTCTTGATAGTTGCTTTATTCAACTGACGATAATCGATGCACAAACGCATACTGCCATCCTTCTTCTTCACCAACAGAACCGGCGCACCCCACGGCGATACACTCGGTCTTACAAACTTTTTCTCTAACAATTCCTCCAATTGTTCCTTCAACTTCTCTAGTTCAGCAGCTGACATACGATACGGTGCCATCGAAATTGGACTAGTGCCAGGTACGATGTCAATTGCGAATTCAACCTCTCTCTCGGGTGGTAAATCCAAAATGTCATCTGGAAAAACATCTGCGAAATCACGCACCACCGGCAACGCATCAATCTCATTCTTCTCTTCCACTCTCAACGAAGCAAACATAGCAAACACATCCTCTTGAGCCTTCACTGATCTTACCACTTCTCGACAACACATGAGCTTCGAACACAACTCTGGCTCCGGTCTTGGAAATGTAACTGTCCTCTCACCGCAGTTGATATGAACCCGATTAAATTCTAACCAGTTCATACCAAAGATAACGTCTATTCCGCTCAACGGAATGCAGACTAAATCCATTCCAAAGTGTCGACCATACATAGTGACTGGACAATCAACACATACTAGAGTAGTCGATACTGAACCACTTGCAGGCGTTTCTATAACCATGCGTCCCATCATATTTTCTACTTTAAGACCCAACCTCTCAACACAATCCATAGAAATAAACGAATGGGTAGCACCCGTATCAATAATAGCAGACAAAGGAGTATTATTGATAAAGCATGTACCTCTGATCAAGTTGTCCGCCTTCGCATCACCACCATCTAAAGCAAACACTTTTCCTCCAGCCGCTCTAGGCTTCTTACACACATTGCTCTTATGACCCGGTTCTTTGCAATTGAAGCAAACTAGACCTTTCTTGCATTGATCAGCCATGTGGCCAGGATCTCCACACTTGAAACATTTTCCATCACTTTTTGGGCACTCAAAGAAACGGTGTCCCGGTTGTCCACACTTAAAACAATTCCTATTACCTCCAAACTTACCACCACTACTCCCACCTTCATCAGGTTTCTTCCCACCTCTACCATATGGTTTACCTCTAGCCATGTCCTTTCCCCTCTTCTCATTCGCGGCTTTGTAGTAATTAGCTTTAGCTTTACCATCCTTATCACATATTCGGCTCTTATTCACCAACATCGGAAAATTCCTGATCTCGTTAAACCCAATCAACTGCTTGATATCTGGCCTCAGCCCATTTTCAAACTTCACACACTTGTCTTCCTCAGCTTCCACCGTGTTGTAATGAGGAGCAAAACGACACAAGTCTTCAAATTTGGCCGCATATTCAGAAACGGATAAACTCCCTTGCTTGAGCTCCATGAACTCAATCACCTTACGATTCCTCTCGTCTGCCGGAAAATACTTGGTTAAAAACTCTCTCCGGAAACGAGCCCAAGTAACTAAAGCTCCACCAGCTCCCAACCTCTGACTAGCATTTCCCCACCAATGATCAGCTTCATCATGGAGAACATACGCTCCTAGCAATACCTTATGCGCATCCAGACAACGCATAGCCCCAAAAATTCTCTCAATCCCTTCCAACCAAGTCTGAGCTCCATCTGGATCGTATCCTCCTTTGAAGATAGGCGGTTTGTTATTCATAAACCTCTCGAGTCTCAGCTCATCTTCTCCGCCTCCTCTAGCTTGTTGTGCTGCTCTATCCGCAGTCCTACTAGCAGCATCCTGAGCCATGGCATCCGCCATCCGCTCCATCGCATCAGCAAGTGCTCGTTGCGCCATATCCACACACTACCAAACATCACATAACACAAGTGAGAACAAAGTGTTTAAGAAAACACATGTTACACAAAGGGTATACTAAACCTAATTGATCCAATGGATCGACCTGCTCTGATACCAACTTTTGTAACACCCTAACCCTTAACCGCCGATTATTAACTTTAATAAAGAAAACGTTAAGGCCATAGGAAGTTACAACATTAATAAAGACTCAATTTCATAAACATCAACAACATAATCAAAATATATTTGATTCTCAAACAGCAGCGGAAAAATAACAACAATTGCTTATAACCAAGCACTGCATATATTACACAAAAATATATACATAAGATTTCAAAAGAGGCAATTCTACAACAAAGACTATTGCCAAATCTATACATAACGTTTAGATACCCCAAAATGGTGTTACAAATATCAGAGCCCTAGACTCTAACTAGGATACAACACCTAGTACCAAAAATGTAAGGATAGCTAAGCTATGCCCTCACCACTACAAAAGCTCCTAGACAGCAAAAGGGCTATTCCTCAACGATAGCCTCGCCAACCTGATAATCTGGATCCCCAAAGATCCAGCAACAACACATAACAGAGAGTGTTAGTATCACCAACAATAAACATGTATAAATAACACATTATTATACATAACCAAAACACAACAGCGTAATTAACAACGCACAAACTCATCAATAACAAATACCACTCACAACCATTATGCGCACATAATATCACTTAACATACACACTAATGTCAATTAGGATGCATGCCTCAAAATACATTCTCTAATGCATGTGGTACCAAATCATTTCGGATAAACTTATATCCTTATCAAGCTCTCTTGATAACCAAGCTCTCTTGGATTTCATATCCGCTCCGGATATCATCAAATAATGAAATGCATGATGTTTCACTTAGCAAATATATGATACTCTTATCACTATACTTACTAACACAACTAATTATCAGCTCTCTGATAATTATCACAACAATAACAAACACAAACAACACAACTAATTATCAGCTCTCTGATAATTATCACAACATCAACAACAACAACAAACACCACTACTAGGCTCTCATGGCCAAATCATAAGACACCACATGAATATACTCACCAAGTTCAACAATCTCAACTTTACTTGAACAATTACTCTTTAGGAAGCACTAAGAATAAGTTAAGATGGTGGGCAAGGTTTCCAAAACATATTTTAAGAATGCAATAGCAAAAAGCCATCCCCGCGCGCACCAGGACCCTCAAAACAGCTCAACGAAGTTAGCAAGTACAGGGCTGGTCGCTACAAGCGAGCCCCTGGTCGCTACAAGCGAGCATAGGCAGGGAATTATCCTGCTTGGTCGCTACAAGCGAACCCTTGGTCGCTACAAGCGAGCCTGGTCGCTACAAGCGCCAGTGTGGTCGCTACAAGCGCAGCTAGGCAGGGAATTATCCTGTCTGGTCGCTACAAGCGACCATCCGTCGCTACAAGCGACCGTATCAGTACACAGTCATGTAAAAATCTGATTTTCCACCATTTTAGCCTATTCAAGCTTACCCAAAGTTCCAGGACTTGTTAAAAACAACTTTCCATCATAAAACATCATTCAAAAACAATCCCAAGCAAGGATTTCATCTATCAAAGAAATTAGGGTTTAAAACTCTAATTTTCCACAACTTTTCTTATGAATTCACAACACAATAACTTCAACAAAACATACTAGCAACATCACTTAGCATTCAAGCAAGCAAAACATAATCATCAGCAGTTTTAAAACCATAAAAACTCTCTAACAAAACCTAGACAAAGTGAAGAGAAGTTTGGGATGGAGAAATAGACATTCTCCCCTTCTCAATCACTTGTGATTAAGTAATACCAACTCTCTTACCTTCTCAAAATCTCTAGCAACTCAAGCTTCCTCTTGATCTCTTGCTCTTGCCCTAGCTTTCCTCTTTCTCTTCTCCTCCTCTTCTTCCACGTTTTCTTCTTCTCAAAAGGAATGAATAGTGTTTCAAAAAGTTTTGTGATTATCTCTTATAATCCAATCCAATCAATCCTAGCCATCCAATCCTTACTAACTCTCAAGGACTCATCCTAGCCTTTCAATCCAATCCAAGCTTACTACATCTCATAACCACTTGATCATTACTAATACTCATAAACTTAAAAGCCCAATACTATTCATCCTCTTGGCCCAAAACTCTAAAAACTCGATTACGAACTTATCTTCGCGCTAAATAATTATTCCTCGATTACTAGAAAATATATTTAAATGCAAATCCATAAAATAAAATATATAAAAATATAATATACGAAAATAGGGTCGTTACAATTCGGCCCTTGGTCGCTTTCCGGTTTGTTTTGGCGCCATCTACGAGAAAAGGAACAAAATCAGCAAACAGCAGGAATGATCATAAGCAATATGAGATGAAACCAATTGAATTGGAAAGGAAACATGAAAAAATAATGAGGTTCTGTTCTGTCATTTTCGCACTGCGAAGGTAAGGTCGCAGAGCAAAGTTGATCGTGCAATTCTGGGTTGCCCAGAACGATGGTCGCAGTGCGAAGTTGAACTTTGCTCTGCGACCATGACAGAAAAATGCAATCCTCCCCAGATTCTAACCTTAAACCATGGGTTCAGTTTCACCCTAAAATGTAATGCGTGTAGATAAATGATTTCAGAATCATGACTGGGTATATAAAACACCTCTTAACAGAACCCTTTCTTTCAATTTTTACAAATGGGTAAAACTAAATTCGTACAAAATCTCTTGAAAGTTGAAAGGAAAAGGTTTGCTTCATCTACCCATAGTGCATGCTTACACTGGATTGCAACTTAACACAGCAAACTAGAAGTAAAATGAAACCTAACATAACCCTAAAATTGAGATTTCAAAAATTAAACCCTAGGCCACATGTTTATCCTACTATGAATCAGAAACAAGAGAAGAGAAGGATGAGGAAATTCGTACCTTGCTTGCTTGTACTGAATAGAAGGAAAAAAGACACGAATTTAATGAAGATTTGTAAAAAGGGTTAGTTAAGAATTAGGGTTATACTTTTTTTCTGAAAAGTTAGTGAAAATGGAGTTTTTTATGTTTTAGTGTTAATGAAAAGAATGGGTAACGGTTGGATAAGGGAAAGAGAGTGGAATGGGTGGTTGGGGAGAGTAATGGAGGGTTAGTGATTTTTGAAAACTGAGCTGACAGTATTCGCAGACTTCGCACTGCGAAGTACTTTTGCTCTGCGAACTTCAGAGTTAACTTCGTAGTGCGATGCAAACCTTTGCTCTGCGAAGTACTCAAATTCTGAAGTGTTCGCAGTGCGAAGATACTTTGCTCTGCGAAGTCATCAGATTCTGTAATTTTCAATATTGCTACTTTTCAGCAAATTGGTCATTCTTATTTTCACCTAAGGTTATTAAAAGGCAGTAATAAAACAAGAAATTATTGATTGCCCCTTCTATAAAGCGAAACGGTACGCAAAAATTATGAATGAATGCAAATGGATGGTATGCAAAGGTACGGTATATGAAGGTTCGAAACTTCCCCCCATCCTCACGTGTAGGCTCTAGAGATGAGATTTTCTAAAAAAGGTCCCTAGAGTCATGGATCTCAACATGGAATTAAGGTCGTCGATTGCAAATTAATCGCAAGACTTCAATACATTCCAAGTGAAAATCTCCTCTAGGCGGGGTTTGGCATCCTACCTCACGGACATACGTCAACGCGGGCTTCCGCTCACAACCACCATCCTAACTTAATTTTTTCTCAAGCTCGGGTAGAGAGCCTCACACGTCCGGCATTAACCCGAACAATGTGGAGTAACATCGCTCAAGTAACATCCCCACAATTGATATATATAATATGAATATAAAGCAATATAAAGCATTTATAAACATAAAGCAAGAGAAGGATATAGACAATAAAATAAGAGCATGCAAGCAAAAAGATAAAAACATTTAGCTTAGCTTAAAAGCTAACTAGGATAGGCTTGACTTGCTAGAGGGACATGTTTCCCCAGTGAAGTCGCCAGCTGTGCGCTCTCGTTAAAAACGCGCAAACCTCGAGCGTTCGCAAACGCTAGCAAGGCTATTGTGTGAAGTCGCCACCAAAGTTTTTGTTTAAAGGGAACGTTGATAAACCCTTAAGTTTTTTTTATTTGAAGGGAAACGATAATAAAACCCTTGACGATGAGGAAAGGATGGTCATCGCAACCATTGTCGGGTTCGGGAGTCGATTACGCAAGGGGAAGGTATTAGCACCCCTCACGTCTGTTGTACTCAACGGGAACCTCCTAGTTAGCTAAGGCTAGAATGTTTTTAAATGTTTTGCTTGCATGCTTGAATATAAACAAAGATAATAAAGATGAAAGGGGAAAAAGTTTGTTTTTTATTATTGTGCTTGACAAGATGATGATCTTGCTCCTACGTATCCCCTAGTGCGATGGGGAATTCAAAGCTACATAGTTCTTTGGTAGAAAAACGTATTTGTTGGTTGTTTTTTAAATGAACGATGTTTTAACCGTATTCTTGCGATTAAACATTGCTTGTGTGCTCGCGTATGGGAGGCTTAAATGTTTGTTGAAAATCGCGCTAG
The DNA here is from genome assembly GCA_018208015.1 of Medicago ruthenica. Lineage (NCBI taxonomy): Eukaryota > Viridiplantae > Streptophyta > Magnoliopsida > Fabales > Fabaceae > Medicago > Medicago ruthenica. The sequence continues at coordinate 73,334,419 of CM031371.1, forward strand.
AAATGTTAAAAGCATGTCCATTGGGGAAAAAGGGTTCGAATTGGCCGCGAGGGGACTAAAAAAGGTTAAAATGACTCAACCGAGTCGAGAAAGGTTCGATTGATCCGACGGGATCAAGAAAAGGTTCAATGGACTCAACCGAGTCGAACATTGACCAAAGTCACTCAAACGAGTCGAGGAAGGGTTCGATTGATCCAACGGGATCAAGAAAAGGTTCAATGGACTCAACCGAGTCGAACATTGACCAAAGTGACTCAAACGAGTCGAAAAAGGGTTCAATTGAATCAAACGGGATCAAGAAAGGGTTCAATGGACTCAACCGAGTCGAACATTGACCATGAGGAAAGGATGGTCATCGCAACCATTACCGGGTTCGGGAGTCGATTACGCAAGGGGAAGGTATTAGCACCCCTCACGTCCGTTGTACTCAACGGGAACCTCCTAGTTAGCTAAGGCTAAAAATGTTTTAAAAGTTTTGCTTGCATGCTTGAATATGTAAAGATATTAAAGAAAGGGGAAAAAATTTATTTTTTATTATTGTGCTTGACAAGATGATGATCTTGCTCCTACGTATCTCCCGGTGCGATGGAGAATTCAAAGCTACGTAGTTCTTTGGTAGAAAAACGTATTTGTTGGTTGTTTTTAAAGAACGATGTTTTGATCGTATTCTTGCGATTAAACGTAGCTTGTATGCTTGCGCATGAGAGGCTTAAGCATTTGTTCGAAATCGCGCTAGAATAGATAAAACATGTCCGTTGGGGAAAAAGGGTTCGAATTGGCCGCGAGGGGACCAAGAAAGGTTAAAATGACTCAACCGAGTCGAGAAAGGGTTCAATTGATCCAACGGGATCAAGAAAGGGTTCAATGGACTCAACCGAGTCGAACATTGACCAAAGTGACTCAACCGAGTCGAAAAAGGGTTCAATTGATCCAACGGGATCAAGAGTCGAACATTGACCAAAATGACTCAACCGAGTCGAAAAAGGGTTCAATTGATCCAACGGGATCAAGAAAGGGTTCAATGGACTCAACCGAGTCGAACATTGACCAAAGTGACTCAACCGAGTCGAAAAAGGGTTCAATTGATCCAACGGGATCAAGAAAGGGTTCAATGGACTCAACCGAGTCGAACATTGACCAAAATGACTCAACCGAGTCGAAAAAGGGTTCAATTGATCCAACGGGATCAAGAAAGGGTTCAATGGACTCAACCGAGTCGAACATTGACCAAAGTGACTCGACCGAGTCGAAAATTGAATCAAATGGTCACGGGGGACCAAAAGGTTCAAATTGACCACAAAGGGCCAAGAATTGGTTTGGTGTGGTGCGTTGAAAATAGAATGACGATTGTCCGAACGACGAGACATACGTCACGCATTCGTTCAATCGGGGAAATGGAGAGACATACGTCAAACCATCCCTTTTTCATTCAAGTTTTGTTTGAAATTTAAGAAATCCCAAAGTTATCAAAACACTTGATTTAAAACTCAATAAAAGGTTTAATGTTCAAATTAGTTGTTGCAACCTAATGAACAAGTTTGCTTGTTTGAGTAAAAGATGCACAAGCCATGAAAATGAACAAGTTTCGCACAAATTCGGAAAATGCACAAGTTCGGCTCAATTTAAGCTTGGTTTTGAAAAGTGAGCAAGTTCGGCTCAAGTTCATGTTTTGATTGAAAATCATGAACAAGGTTACTGTTCAAGATTGAAAGTTTAACGAACGTAACTTGTTTAGCAAGTTATTCAAAAAGTGTTGCTCAAACTTGTGAATTTTCCAATATCATGCAAAACTCTTGATATGTTTTGAACAAAAATGAGTTTCAATCCTCTTAGGTTCTGAGCTTTTGGGTTAGAACCCTAAAAATTGGCCTTTTAGAAGCCTGAACTCAGATTTTGAGTTCTGTCATGGTCGCACTGCGACCAGAGCTTCGCACTGCGAAGTCTGCGAAATTTTGAGTTCAGAAGCTGCTTCTGAACTGCTGTTCAGAAGCAACTTCTGAACAAATCTCAGAACTTTTGGAGGAGTTAAAAGCTTTTGAAATTAGCAATAAAAGGAGTGCAACAACTTAGTTTAAATGTTTTGCAAACTTTGGGATTCCTTTGAAGTTCAAAAGATGTTTTAAAACAAAATGAGTTTAAAAACTAATGAAGATGCAAAACTGAGATTAAATCAAGTTGGAATCAAAACCAAAATGCAAACAGTATGCAAATATAAACAGGTTAGAATGACTTACCTGCTCCTAGCTCAAAGCTTTTGTTGCAAGGAAATGGAAGAGACTTTGGATGTTTATGGTTTTGCAAAGCCAAAACCAAACTCTGTTTTTGTGAGGAAAAATGTGCAGCAGTTCACTCGAATTTTCACTCTCTATGAACTGGTTTTTGCTCTCAAACCTCTGTGTTAAAACTCTGTGTGTTCACCCTCTCCTCTACTCCTTTAATCCTGCAGCAATGCATGGCTTTTATAGGCAAAAGGGGATCAAATGTCATGATGAGAAAAATCTACAGCAGGGCTGTTGTTGGAGCTAGAATCATGATTAATTGCTTTGCATTTAATGCTAAAGGTAAGAGGTGGCTTTGCCTTGCTGCAAGGGTCAAGACCTTGGCCAATTTCAGCTCCCAAAGCAACTGAAATCTGACAGAAAACTGCTAGAAATCATGAAAACCAGGCTGTTTGCAAAACAGGGGCAGCACCTTTGCCTCAAACTTTGAATGGTTTTGATAAAGCCTATGGCAAGGTGGTTGCTGGAAGATAGCAGGGTCAGTTGCAGGCACAAGTGGTAGGGGAAATGGGCTTCCCAAGGTCAGCAAGTGGCTGGGTTACTTGATGGATTTTGCTTCCTCTTCCTCTCTTTTTTGCTTTTTCAATTGGCACGTGTTTCTTTCTCTCTTGGTCAAATCCAGCATTAATCATACTAGTAATAGATGATAATAATAATAGATAATGACTGGAATAACAATAAAAGAAAGGGAAATTAGAAAATCAAAAATCTGCAAAATTCGCAGATTTCGCAGAGCGGCCTGAACATCGCTCTGCGATGTTCTTCGCAAAGTTCGCAGAGCCAAGCTTACATCGCTCTGCGAAATCCCCTTTTTTTGTTGACTTTTTGTTGACTTTCTCTTCTCTTTTTTTTTGTTTTTTTTTTTTTGAAAAAAGCTTGGGACAAAATTAGGGTACAACAGCTGCCCCTACTTAATTGTGTCTTTGCATAGAGAACATGAGTGCCAAAGGCATCTCATAAACTCTTTGCGAAGAGCAATTAAGTAAAAGAAGGATCCGAATTTTGTCCTTCGCGGTGAGAAAATATTGTAGTAAATAATAAAGAAAATATTGGTATGCAAATGCAATGAACAAAAGTAAATGCAGGGTCACCTGGTTTGGCTACTGGTGCATAAAAAAAGAGACAAGTCGTCGCCTCGGGGGGTGCTTAGACTCGCTGGGGATAAAAAGATAGACCGTCGCCTGAATAGGTGCTTAGATCTCTCTTGGGGAAATGAAAATAGATCGTCGCCTGAAAAGGTGCTAAGATCTGACAAGTCGTCGCCTCGGTGGGTGCTTAGACTGAAAAGGGAAAAAGATCGTCGCCTGAATAGGTGCTTAGATCTGACAAGTCGTCACCTGAATAGGTGCTTAGACTGAAAAGGGAAAAAGATCGTCGCCTGAATAGGTGCTTAGATCTGACAAGTCGTCGCCTGAATAGGTGCTTATACTGAAAAGATAAAAAGATCGTCGCCTGAATAGGTGCTTAGATCTGACAAGTCGTCGCCTGAATAGGTGCTTAGACTGAAAAGGGAAAAAGATTGTCGCCTGAATAGGTGCTTAGATCTGACAAGTCGTCGCCTGAATAGGTGCTTAGATTGAAAAGATAAAAAGATCGTCGCCTAAATAGGTGCTTAGATCTGACAAGTCGTCGCCTGAATAGGTGCTTAGACTGAAAAGATAAAAAGATCGTCGCCTGAATAGGTGCTTAGATCTGACAAGTCGTCGCCTGAATAGGTGCTTAGACTGAAAAGATAAAAAGATCGTCGCCTGAATAGGTGCTTAGATCTGACAAGTCGTCGCCTGAATAGGTGCTTAGACTGAAAAGATAAAAAGATCGTCGCCTGAATAGGTGCTTAGATCTGACTAGTCGTCGCCTGAATAGGTGCTTAGACTGAAAAGATAAAAAGATCGTCGCCTGAATAGGTGCTTAGATCTGACAAGTCGTCGCCTGAATAGGTGCTTAGACTGAAAAGGGAAAAAGATCGTCGCCTGAATAGGTGCTTAGATCTGACAAGTCGTCGCCTGAATAGGTGCTTAGATCTGACAAGTCGTCGCCTGAATAGGTGCTTAGACTGAAAAGATAAAAGATCGTCGCCTGAATAGGTGCTTAGATATGACAAGTCGTCGCCTGAATAGGTGCTTAGACTGAAAAGATAAAAAGATCGTCGCCTGAATAGGTGCTTAGATCTGACAAGTCGTCGCCTGAATAGGTGCTTAGACTGAAAAGATAAAAAGATCGTCGCCTGAATAGGTGCTTAGATCTGACAAGTCGTCGCCTGAATAGGTGCGTAGACTGAAAAGGGAAAAAGATCATCGCCTGAATAGGTGCTTAGATCTGACAAGTCATCGCCTGAATAGGTGCTTAGACTGAAAAGGGAAAAAGATCGTCGCCTGAATAGGTGCTTAGATCTGACAAGTCGTCGCCTGAATAGGTGCTTAGACTGAAAAGGGAAAAAGATCGTCGCCTGAATAGGTGCTTAGATCTGACAAGTCGTCGCCTGAATAGGTGCTTAGACTGAAAAGGGAAAAAAATCGTCGCCTGAATAGGTGCTTAGATCTGACAAGTCGTCGCCTGAATAGGTGCTTAGACTGAAAATGATAAAAAGATCGTCGCCTGAATAGTGCTTAGATCTGACAAGTCGTCGCCTGAATAGGTGCTTAGAGTGAAAAGGGAAAAAGATCGTCGCCTGAATAGCTGCTTAGATCTGACAAGTCGTCGCCTGAATAGGTTCTTAGACTGAAAAGGGAAAAAGATTGTCGCCTGAATAGGTGCTTAGATCTGACAAGTCGTCGCCTGAATAGGTGCTTAGACTGAAAAGATAAAAGATCGTCGCCTAATAGGTGCTTAGATCTGACAAGTCGTCGCCTGAATAGGTGCTTAGACTGAAAAGATAAAAAGATCGTCGCCTTAATAGGTGCTTAGATCTGACAAGTCGTCGCCTGAATAGGTGCTTAGACTGAAAAGATAAAAAGATCGTCGCCTGAATAGGTGCTTAGATCTGACAAGTCGTCGCCTGAATAGGTGCTTAGACTGAAAAGATAAAAAGATCGTCGCCTGAATAGGTGCTTAGATCTGACAAGTCGTCGCCTGAATAGGTGCTTAGACTGAAAAGATAAAAAGATCGTCGCCTGAATAGGTGCTTAGATCTGACAAGTCGTCGCCTGAATAGGTGCTTAGACTGAAAAGGGAAAAAGATCGTCGCCTGAATAGGTGCTTAGATCTGAAAAGGGAAAAAGATCGTCGCCTGAATAGGTGCTTAGATCTGACAAGTCGTCGCCTGAATAGGTGCTTAGACTGAAAAGATAAAAAGATCGTCGCCTGAATAGGTGCTTAGATCTGACAAGTCGTCGCCTGAATAGGTGCTTAGACTGAAAAGATAAAAAGATCGTCGCCTGAATAGGTGCTTAGATCTGACAAGTCGTCGCCTGAATAGGTGCTTAGACTGAAAAGATAAAAAGATCGTCGCCTGAATAGGTGCTTAGATCTGACAGTCGTCGCCTGAATAGGTGCTTAGACTGAAAAGAAAAAGATCGTCGCCTGAATAGGTGCTTAGATCTGACAAGTCGTCGCCTGAATAGGTGCTTAGACTGAAAAGAAAAAGATCGTCGCCTGAATAGGTGCTTAGATCTGACAAGTCGTCGCCTGAATAGGTGCTTAGACTGAAAAGGAAAAAGATCGTCGCCTGAATAGGTGCTTAGATCTGACAAGTCGTCGCCTGAATAGGTGCTTAGACTGAAAAGATAAAAGATCGTCGCCTGAATAGGTGCTTAGATCTGACAAGTCGTCGCCTGAATAGGTGCTTAGACTGAAAAGATAAAAAGATCGTCGCCTGAATAGGTGCTTAGATCTGACAAGTCGTCGCCTGAATAGGTGCTTAGACTGAAAAGATAAAAAGATCGTCGCCTGAATAGGTGCTTAGATCTGACAAGTCGTCGCCTGAATAGGTGCTTAGACTGAAAAGATAAAAAGATCGTCGCCTGAATAGGTGCTTAGATCTGACAAGTCGTCGCCTGAATAGGTGCTTAGACTGAAAAGATAAAAAGATCGTCGCCTGAATAGGTGCTTAGATCTGACAAGTCGTCGCCTGAATAGGTGCTTAGACTGAAAAGGGAAAAAGATCGTCGCCTGAATAGGTGCTTAGATCTGACAAGTCGTCGCCTGAATAGGTGCTTAGATCTGACAAGTCGTCGCCTGAATAGGTGCTTAGACTGAAAAGATAAAAAGATCGTCGCCTGAATAGGTGCTTAGATATGACAAGTCGTCGCCTGAATAGGTGCTTAGACTGAAAAGATAAAAAGATCGTCGCCTGAATAGGTGCTTAGATCTGACAAGTCGTCGCCTGAATAGGTGCTTAGACTGAAAAGATAAAAAGATCGTCGCCTGAATAGGTGCTTAGATCTGACAAGTCGTCGCCTGAATAGGTGCGTAGACTGAAAAGGGAAAAAGATCATCGCCTGAATAGGTGCTTAGATCTGACAAGTCATCGCCTGAATAGGTGCTTAGACTGAAAAGGGAAAAAGATCGTCGCCTGAATAGGTGCTTAGATCTGACAAGTCGTCGCCTGAATAGGTGCTTAGACTGAAAAGAAAAAGATCGTCGCCTGAATAGGTGCTTAGATCTGACAAGTCGTCGCCTGAATAGGTGCTTAGACTGAAAAGGGAAAAAATCGTCGCCTGAATAGGTGCTTAGATCTGACAAGTCGTCGCCTGAATAGGTGCTTAGACTGAAAAGATAAAAAGATCGTCGCCTGAATAGGTGCTTAGATCTGACAAGTCGTCGCCTGAATAGGTGCTTAGAGTGAAAAGGGAAAAAAGAAAAGAAAGTCGTCGCCTGAATAGGTGCTTAGATCTGACAAGTCGTCGCCTGAATAGGTGCTTAGACTGAAAAGGGAAAAAGATCGTCGCCTGAATAGGTGCTTAGATCTGACAAGTCGTCGCCTGAATAGGTGCTTAGACTGAAAAGATAAAAAGATCGTCGCCTGAATAGGTGCTTAGATCTGACAAGTCGTCGCCTGAATAGGTGCTTAGACTGAAAAGATAAAAGATCGTCGCCTGAATAGGTGCTTAGATCTGACAAGTCGTCGCCTGAATAGGTGCTTAGACTGAAAAGATAAAAAGATCGTCGCCTGAATAGGTGCTTAGATCTGACAAGTCGTCGCCTGAATAGGTGCTTAGACTGAAAAGATAAAAAGATCGTCGCCTGAATAGGTGCTTAGATCTGACAAGTCGTCGCCTGAATAGGTGCTTAGACTGAAAAGATAAAAAGATCGTCGCCTGAATAGGTGCTTAGATCTGATAAGTCGTCGCCTGAATAGGTGCTTACGAAATGAAAAGATCGTCGCCTGAATAGTGCTAGATCGAAAAGGGAAAAAGATCGTCGCCTGAATAGGTGCTTAGATCTGACAAGTCGTCGCTGAATAGGTGCTTAGACTGAAAAGATAAAAAGATCGTCGCCTGAATAGGTGCTTAGATCTGACAAGTCGTCGCCTGAATAGGTGCTTAGACTGAAAAGATAAAAAGATCGTCGCCTGAATAGGTGCTTAGATCTGACAAGTCGTCGCCTGAATAGGTGCTTAGACTGAAAAGATAAAAAGATCGTCGCCTGAATAGGTGCTTAGATCTGACAAGTCGTCGCCTGAATAGGTGCTTAGACTGAAAAGAAAAAGATCGTCGCCTGAATAGGTGCTTAGATCTGACAAGTCGTCGCCTGAATAGGTGCTTAGACTGAAAAGATAAAAAGATCGTCGCCTGAATAGGTGCTTAGATCTGACAAGTCGTCGCCTGAATAGGTGCTTAGACTGAAAAGAAAAAGATCGTCGCCTGAATAGGTGCTTAGATCTGACAAGTCGTCGCCTGAATAGGTGCTTAGACTGAAAAGATAAAAAGATCGTCGCCTGAATAGGTGCTTAGATCTGACAAGTCGTCGCCTGAATAGGTGCTTAGACTGAAAAGATAAAAAGATCGTCGCCTGAATAGGTGCTTAGATCTGACAAGTCGTCGCCTGAATAGGTGCTTAGACTGAAAAGATAAAAAGATCGTCGCCTGAATAGGTGCTTAGATCTGACAAGTCGTCGCCTGAATAGGTGCTTAGACTGAAAAGAGAAAAAGATCGTCGCCTGAATAGGTGCTTAGATCTGACAAGTCGTCGCCTGAATAGGTGCTTAGACTGAAAAGATAAAAAGATCGTCGCCTGAATAGGTGCTTAGATCTGACAAGTCGTCGCCTGAATAGGTGCTTAGACTGAAAAGAAAAAGATCGTCGCCTGAATAGGTGCTTAGATGAAGTCGTCGCCTGAATAGGTGCTTAGATCTGAAAGTCGTCGCCTGAATAGGTGCTTAGACTGAAAAGATAAAAAGATCGTCGCCTGAATAGGTGCTTAGATCTGACAAGTCGTCGCCTGAATAGGTGCTTAGACTGAAAAGATAAAAAGATCGTCGCCTGAATAGGTGCTTAGATCTGACAAGTCGTCGCCTGAATAGGTGCTTAGACTGAAAAGATAAAAAGATCGTCGCCTGAATAGGTGCTTAGATCTGACAAGTCGTCGCCTGAATAGGTGCTTAGACTGAAAAGAAAAAAGATCGTCGCCTGAATAGGTGCTTAGATCTGACAAGTCGTCGCCTGAATAGGTGCTTAGACTGAAGAAAAGATAAAAGATCGTCGCCTGAATAGGTGCTTAGATCTGACAAGTCGTCGCCTGAATAGGTGCTTAGACTGAAAAGAAAAAGATCGTCGCCTGAATAGGTGCTTAGATCTGACAAGTCGTCGCCTGAATAGGTGCTTAGACTGAAAAGAAAAAGATCGTCGCCTGAATAGGTGCTTAGATCTGACAAGTCGTCGCCTGAATAGGTGCTTAGACTGAAAAGATAAAAAGATCGTCGCCTGAATAGGTGCTTAGATCTGACAAGTCGTCGCCTGAATAGGTGCTTAGACTGAAAAGAAAAAAGATCGTCGCCTGAATAGGTGCTTAGATCTGACAAGTCGTCGCCTGAATAGGTGCTTAGACTGAAAAGAAAAAGATCGTCGCCTGAATAGGTGCTTAGATCTGACAAGTCGTCGCCTGAATAGGTGCTTAGACTGAAAAGATAAAAAGATCGTCGCCTGAATAGGTGCTTAGATCTGACAAGTCGTCGCCTGAATAGGTGCTTAGACTGAAAAGATAAAAAGATCGTCGCCTGAATAGGTGCTTAGATCTGACAAGTCGTCGCCTGAATAGGTGCTTAGACTGAAAAGATAAAAAGATCGTCGCCTGAATAGGTGCTTAGATCTGACAAGTCGTCGCCTGAATAGGTGCTTAGACTGAAAAGATAAAAAGATCGTCGCCTGAATAGGTGCTTAGATCTGACAAGTCGTCGCCTGAATAGGTGCTTAGACTGAAAAGATAAAAAGATCGTCGCCTGAATAGGTGCTTAGATCTGACAAGTCGTCGCCTGAATAGGTGCTTAGATGAAAAGAAAAAGATCGTCGCCTGAATAGGTGCTTAGATCTGAAAAGAAAAAGATCGTCGCCTGAATAGGTGCTTAGATCTGACAAGTCGTCGCCTGAATAGGTGCTTAGACTGAAAAGATAAAAAGATCGTCGCCTGAATAGGTGCTTAGATCTGACAAGTCGTCGCCTGAATAGGTGCTTAGACTGAAAAGATAAAAAGATCGTCGCCTGAATAGGTGCTTAGATCTGACAAGTCGTCGCCTGAATAGGTGCTTAGATGAGAAAAAAAAAGATCGTCGCTGAATAGGTGCTTAGATCTGACAAGTCGTCGCCTGAATAGGTGCTTAGACTGAAAAGATAAAAAGATCGTCGCCTGAATAGGTGCTTAGATCTGACAAGTCGTCGCCTGAATAGGTGCTTAGACTGAAAAGAAAAAGATCGTCGCCTGAATAGGTGCTTAGATCTGAAAGTCGTCGCTGAATAGGTGCTTAGACTGAAAAGAAAAAGATCGTCGCCTGAATAGGTGCTTAGATCTGACAAGTCGTCGCCTGAATAGGTGCTTAGACTGAAAAGATAAAAAGATCGTCGCCTGAATAGGTGCTTAGATCTGACAAGTCGTCGCCTGAATAGGTGCTTAGACTGAAAAGATAAAAAAGATCGTCGCCTGAATAGGTGCTTAGATCTGACAAGTCGTCGCCTGAATAGGTGCTTAGACTGAAAAGATAAAAAGATCGTCGCCTGAATAGGTGCTTAGATCTGACAAGTCGTCGCCTGAATAGGTGCTTAGACTGAAAAGAGAAAAAGATCGTCGCCTTTAGATCTCTCTCGCCTGAATATTGAGACTGAAAAGATCCTGAATAGGTGCTTAGATCTGACAAGTCGTCGCCTGAATAGGTGCTTAGACTGAAAAGGGAAAAAGATCGTCGCCTGAATAGGTGCTTAGATCTGACAAGTCGTCGCCTGAATAGGTGCTTAGACTGAAAAGAAAAGAAAAAGATCGTCGCTGAATAGGTGCTTAGATCTGACAAGTCGTCGCCTGAATAGGTGCTCTAGACTGAAAAGGATAAAAAATCGTCGCCTGAATAGGTGCTTAGATCTGACAAGTCGTCGCCTGAATAGGTGCTTAGACTGAAAGATAAAAAAGATCG